>APFE030263221.1:0-18711 GCA_000404065.3 Pinus taeda | reverse complement strand
TACCCATCCTCTTGGATTAGACCTTGCTACGGGAGCCCCAAAGAGGAGTAGCAGTACTGACAATGTCAGTAGAGACGGATGCGATGGAGCGACAGAGGGAGCTAAAGTGCAACATTCCCAAGAAACCGTGAGGCTATTAGGCTACAACAGTGCGAGAGGCACGAGAGTATTGCACCAGTGCAGGATGGCACAAAGAGGTGTGCAACGGTGCGATATGCATGGAGTTTTTGTAGCAGCGTAAAGGTCAGAGAGGGAGCACTTGTCAGTGACAGAGGGAGCTTCAGCATCAGGAGTGTCTCTAGCCTGATGGAGATGTTAGAGTTGGGAGATCAGTTACCTACTTCTCAGTAACTGAGTTGCAGTGCAACAGTTAGTAGTGGTAGTGCCATGGCCAGCATGATGAGAGGGGTTGCAGTGTAGATGCAGCAATGGCAGTGGCAGGGCCATGGGCAATAACACGGATAGAAAGGGAGTTGTAGTATGGATGCAGCAGTGGCAGTGGCATGGCCATAGGTAGCAGTATAGGATGCAACAATGCAGATGATGGGCAGCATGCCTAGCATCATTACAGGGACCGATGCCAGATGATCAGGGTGATACTCAGTGAGGAGTATTACTAGGGCACAGTTCTCACTAAGAGGGAGTGTTGATTTGGCAAGTGATATATAAATGATCGACAGATTCTTAGGCACTTCATCAAAGTTTACACCAAGATGGTCCATGGAAGGACTTCTTCATTATATTTTCGCCCGTAGGTACTTTATTTTCCAAGAGACACCATAAGAAAAGCCTGGTTTTACTAGGACTCTTCAACTTCCAGGAAACTTTCCACCACCATTTCAGTTCCATGGGTTCTTTATCAACATGTATGAAGAGGTATCCATCCTTTAGGATGTAATATCCCCTTTTTTAGTGCGTGTGGAAATTTCACTACTGAAATCATATTGCAACAACTAGAAATTATTATTCTAATTGTAAATTAATTTAACAATTTTTTTGCTACGAAAAATATCAAATGAATCACACTACAACCTTCACAAATAAAATAATGTGGAAATAATGGTGCTAGAAACTAAGAAAATACTAGCACACACATAAGAAAATTGACATCCTTATTTTTGGACAATTTCCCCGGAAAAACCAAATGTGGGAAAACTGGTGCAGTAGTTGAGGGTTGTATTACTATGCAACAGTGGAAAATTTTGAGTACAATAACCTGGATGCTAAATCTGGAAATCGTATAGAGAGAAATACTGGTAAAATTCTAGTGAATAGTTTTTCTCACCCCATAGGCAAATTCAGGTTCTGATTAGAACTCTAAGTGAGTTTTCCGAACTTCCTCTACACTAGCCTGCATCACCGTAGCACAATATATGCCATGCTAAGCTTGAATCAACTGCTCTTGTAGCCGTTATGTTTGCGACTGACTAAGAAATTGTCTCTCCAAGCTTCTGGAACTATTTCCCAGCCTCTGGAATTGAAACTTGACTTCTCTCCAGCTAAATCGAATTGCCCTCTAAAGGCTTCTACGTAGCCCCCGCGTCAACACCATTGTGGTACTTCTTCCTCTCTTCAAATGCACTCGTTGAATCTGGAAAACTTCCTCCAACCTCATTACCTCTGCCCCTCACTATCTCTGCTTCGATTTTTGGCTCTCCGACAACTACTCCTACTCTCTGGAAATCGATCTACTAAGGAAATCAAACTTCTGGTGTGTTTTCTCCAAGTTCCCATCGAATTCCTCTTATAATCCATTATTGGAGCACCAACGACCAAGATAATCTTAATTAATGGCTAGAATCATCTTGGAGTTGATCCGTGTGAGTTTCTAGATGATTCACACCTTGACTTAATTAATTTTGATTAATTGACCATATTATTTAAGCTTAGACTTAGGAAATGTTTAAAAATCGGCTAATAATCTAATTAAGTCATTTCTAGGTCGAATTTCCAAAAGCTATTTTTGGGTATTGGATATCATGTATTCTAGCCTCTCCACCAAATTTCGTGGCCAGAACACATTTGATGTCATAGAAAGTAACAATCCCTCTTAGCAAGGATTGTGCTCTCTCTAGTGTTGCACATCCTCCTACAACACCATGCCTCTGTATCACCTCCTGTCATGTTGTTGATGTCTAGAAAAAATGCCCAACAACCACTATGAAACTATGATGTTGAATCTATGTTATTGCTGACACTGTTGTACTACTATTAACTATGCATTTGCACTACAACTCCCTCTCATTTGTTGTTGTTGCAACTACAACTGAGAAGCATACAAAATACTGAATCAACTGTGTTCAGTATGATGTACTTGTCTCTTGAGTCCTGACTGCTACTAGCATCGGCACTGTCACTGAAGAAATGTGCTTCTACCAACTCTACACTGAGCCACCTACTCTGTTGTCAACACTGCACTATGCTCATCAGCCTCTAACTGCTACCAGTCTGTAACTATCACTCTAGCACTAATTGTGTTAACTGCCAATGATCATTCCTGCTACTGAATAATGTAGGCCCCCATAGCCAGGTAATGATCCATGAGGTGGAATCCTCACAGACCCTACCCAATCTCTGTAGCTCTTTGGGACTACGAATCCAAGTCGCCCCAACTCACTCTTAGAGGTATGGCTGCCATCATTGTGAAGTATTCCTCCAACTTGGAGGAAAGCTTGTCGATCTTGGTCGCCACTGCCTATTGATCATGCTTCTCTGACCTTTCCCTCTTTCTGAGAGGACACTGTGTGTTGTAGTGACTGAGCTCACCACACCTAGAGCATTTGACCTTCAACTGGTCCTTCTTCTTCCTTCTCTACTCCGCTTGTCCCTGAATGGAACCCTTTGATATGAGGAACATATTCTCCTCATCCTTCACCACCTTCGATCCACTTCTACTGCTGCCACTAATGGAGCTCTTGAGGGTAGCTCGCCTCAACTCCTCTTGCTGCAAATCAGCCTACATCTTGTCCCACTGTGGCAAAGTATCTCTGCCCAATATAGTTTAGACGAATACTTTCCAATCCTCCAAGACACTATTTAGATCCAATCAACTACAAGTCGGTCTCATACCACTTGAATCCTGGTGAGGAAGGGATATATTCCTTCCCCTTTTTACATCCTGAAGCATCTCAACTTCTCCTCTAGGAACATCTTTCACTGCTCAAAATTACCCTAGTATAGCGTGGAGAGATCATCCCACATCTCTTTAGTCGTTCTCTTGGTTGCTATATGTGATACTCTATAATACTAGAATCCATCTAGGATCAACTACTTTTCCTTCGCCATTTATTTCATGTATTCCTTTAGTTGATCTTCATCCTAGGGATCTTCCACCACGTTATCTATGTAGGCTTTCAAGCCATATTCATCTATAAGGACATCCTAACCTTCCATATGACATAGTTGGAAGCTCCATCCAACCTATCCTAATCTCTAAGCCCTGTGGTGGCCATCTCTGATATGTCAAAAAATCCCTCTTTCCCTCTACTCGGTTGCAACTCTACTACTTGCACTCCCTCCTGGAATGTGTGGATATGCTAGCTACTACTACCAATCTAGCGAGGAAAACAGAACTTCTGAGACTTAAAGTTCCCTGAGAAAAAATTTCGCTTTGCTATGTGTGCTTTTCTCTTCCACCCAATGTTGATTTTGCAACTACAAAATGTTGCAAAATCATCTGCATCCAACATGGAATCTGCTCAGCAAAAGTATGAGTTGCACTTTCTCCCTCTCACTATTGGAGTCACTAACTTGGGAAATTCGACTTTGCCATGGAGACTCGAGACAATGTGGTCTCGAACTCTCTCAAGGATTATCTGTCTCACCTTTGCCAAACACTTCTTCCATTTGGCTAAATTCTGTGCATTCGATGCTGCTGGCTTAGGAATTTCTTGATCAATGAATTTCTTCAAGGCATTATACTCTAACACAACCTCCATTCTGTCCCTGTAGGATATAAAATTCAAGCTTCCTTCTAAGGCATACTCGATCTGCAAACTGTAGAACGCCATCTGTCACTCCTAAAGTATGTATTGAAAATTCGAATTTCACCTGTAACCCAAAACTCAAAACTTCAAAATCTCCTCTAGTATATTGTTTTCAGCTCTAATACCATGTAGAAAATCCTATAGATTCACAAGCTCATGCAATGTACTAAAGCACAAGATAAGAATCTACTTCTACTTTCAACCAGCGGAAGCCAGTAAATTGATGAAAGCAATATGAACTATAAGAAGATAAATCAATGGCACATAACACAAGATATATCTGGGGAAAGCCACTACTCAAAACCTTGCTATCTATACTACATATATCAGAAATATGAGTGAAGATACAAAGCTTGTTCTCACTAGAACAATTCTGCACAAGTATGCTCAACTCTCTCAGCTCACAAGCTAGCTCCTGACCAACATTTAGCCAATTCTGCAGTGCTCCAAGCCCCTAATATCTTGCATAATTCCTAGGATGAATAGCTCATATTTAAAGGGAATTCATGATTCCAAAATTGTGCAATCCAAACATAGGATCAATCATTGATGCATGCATGATATTTACACTCCAGTAAATAATACAACTAATAGTACATTTTCCCTGCACTCTAGTCTCAATTGGGTCTTTCTCAAAATTGACATGCATGAGTTTATGATGAGGGAATCTTCAGTTAAGTAGAGTGACACTTGTGGATGCACTAGTGCACCAACTCACTCTTAACTCTCTCTTACTTCCTCAAACAATATGGAACTAATTTAATTGAACATAACTCAGTAAATATAGTGATCTAATTTCCAACTCAATTTAAACTCATACTGGACCCCTAAAACTTAGGGAGAACATATGCATGGCTACAGAAAGACTTCCTAATTTAAATTCCTAAACAAATTAAGTTACTTAAACTTAATTAACTATTTACAAGTTGCTATGAGAATAGAATTCGATTTTAATTCTTAGTTTAATTCAAGGACAAATTAAACTAGAATTTCTTGTTGCCATTTCTCAATAGCCATTGGCTGAGAAAATGTCTCTCCGACCTTCTGGAACCATTTCCCAGCCTCTGGAACTGAAACTCAACTTCTCTCCAGCTAAATTGAATTACTCTCTGGAGGCTTCTACGTAGCCCCTATGTCAGCCTCACTGTGGTACTTCTACCTCTCTTCAAATGCACTCGCTATATCTGGAAAACTTCCTCCAGCCTCATTGTCTTTGCCCCTCACTGTCTCTGCTTCGATCTATGGCTCTTCAGCAACTGCTACTACTCTCTAGAAATCAATCTGCCAAGGAAATAAAACTTCTGGTGTGTTTTCTTCAAGTTCCCATCAACTTCCTCTTATAATCCCTTGTTGTAGCATCAACGACCAAGATTAAATCTTAATCAATGGCTAGGATAATCTTGGAGTCAATCCATGTGAGTTTCTAGATGATTCACACCTTTACTTAATTAATTATGATTAATTAACCATATTCGCTAATTTTATATTGAGGACATATTTAAAAATCGGTTAATAATATAATTGTTTCTAGGTGGAATTTCCATAAGTGATTCTAGGCATTGGAGATCTCATGTATTCTAGCCTCTCCACCAAATTTCATGGCTAAAACACATCTGATGCTACAGAAACTAACATTGTGTCCATATGATCTCATCCTTTCTATCTTGTAGTCTGATGTGAGTAGAGATGAGGGACCTGGGGTACGCTCTCCAAGCTCGATGCCCACGAGTGGGGATATTTAAGTCTAGGAATAAATATATTCTTGACCCCATATTGAGGAGTTATCCATATCAACAATCTGATTAATGGTGGACTTTCCTTGATCAGCCGAGAGATACACTAGTTCTGGGGGGAGAGTATGTTGACTGTTGTTACTAGACCATGGGTCAATTCCAATATGAACCTATGTACCATAGTTGGTTTTCCAAGCAAGACTAGAACCAATGATATGAAAAGTGTCCAGAATGGATTTCCATATCGTGGAGATGTTGTTCTTGTTTTTATTCTAAAGACAAATCCATTATGTCATAGAAAGCAAATGGATATGTTTTTTATTGAACATCTGCATCCATAAGTTGTTTGTAGAAAACAATCGTCATCCACTCTTTGTAGTAAGGGCCTGAAAGAAACGAAAGATATTCTTGATACCCCATCCACCCCATTTTTTGGGCAAAGCAATTCTATCCCATATGACCCATGCAAATGTCCTATCATACTTTGTCCCTCTCCATAAGAAGCCACAACAACATTTTTGGATTTTATTTGAGATGCCTTTGGGGATTCATGCCACAGACATCCAGAAAAGATAGATCGCTTCTAAAAAGACTTGATTAGGACAAGTTGACCAACTCTCGATAACCACCTGTGACTCCATGAGGTTAGCCTTTTTTCAATTCTTGCAATTAGCCACATCCATTCGACCTTTCTATAGTCATTGGGCTTGAGATTAAAACCTTGATGTTTGAGTCCCTCATCAAACGCAAACCCTGCTTAGCATGGAAAAATTCTGAAGGGGCGCCATTGATTAATACCAAAAAGGATGTAGATGTAATGCAACACATAATCTAATTGATAAAATTGATATTGAATCCCAAATGTGTAAGAAATATACAAATGTACAACCAATTTTCCTTGTAAAACGCCTTTGCTAAATCAATCTTCATAATCATACCTTTCCATTTTTTTATTTTTATGCTCTGAAATCCTTCTTGAGTGATGCCATTAGCCTCATGAATATGTTTGTTACCCAGGAAGGTAAATTGCTCACTTGCAATATGTTGAGATAGAATGGGTCGGATCTTATTGGCCATTATTTTGGCGATGATTTTGTAAATGCAGTTACATAGGGAAATGGGTTTGATGTCATTAAAATTTTTCGGGGCATTGATCTTAGAGATAAGAGTAATGAAGGTTGTATTGAATGCATCATACACTTTCCCAAAAGATCTACATTCTTCTACCATTTTAATAAGATCCAATCCAATCAACTCATAGAAACCCAAGAAAAATTCAACCGACCAACCATCCAACCCATTACTTTATCTTTCTTGAACCATTGAAGTGTCCCTTCCAGTTCACCAGATGTAATCGGGGACATGAGATATTTGTTACTGTCTTCGTCAACAAATCAGGGAAAGAGTCTATCAATTTGTATGATTTTTGCTAAGATAGAATTTCTAGGGGTCGTAAAAAGGTTCTAAAATGTCGAGTTCCCATAATAGCAAGATCCCTAAAATTGGATTTCTTCACACCATTATCATTTTCCAATGACCAGATGATATTGATGGCCTTCCTACCTTTCCCATATTGTTGAATTTTTTTTGTATTATCATGTCTTGCCTATAGAAGTTGAAGGAAAGCCACTTCATGAGGGACCAACTTCTAGGGTATACTTAGCTCTCATAATTGTCGACCCACTGCTATTTATTGACTGGCCTTATGAATGGATTTGGAGATATGTAATTGATGCCCCCGAGGAATTGGGGATTTTAGAGGGAGAAAGGCCACCAAGCCCTTGACCGGGATCTTGATGATAGGAAACAAAATTGGGATGACCGAGATCTTCATGAGGGACCAATTTCTAGGGTATACTTGGCTCTAAGAACTCCATCAAGTGATAATTATCGACCCACTACTAGTTCTTGACTGGCCTTATCAATGGATTTGGAGATATGTAATTGATGCCCCCGAGGAATTGGGGATTTTAGAGCGAGAAAGGCCACCAAGCCCTTGATCGGGATCTTGATGATAGGAAACAAAATTGGGATGACGGGACAAGTATGTTGGTTATATTGAGGATGGGCCCTGATCTCTAAGGATTCCTCCTTAGACGGAGGGAAAGATTATGTGAGAGCTGGATAACACACAAGAGCATTATCAATTTGACAATATATAACCCCCAATCCTGAGATAACATATGTTCACCAACAACAGAGGGATCAAAACAATTCAGACAACCAATAATATGAATATGAGAGGAGGGAGAAGGAGAGGTACCCACAGAGGAGGTTGTCGTCATTGAGCTTTGCTGAGATCCCATTCTACTATCATCTCCTTTCTATACCAACTTTTCCATGTATGGGCTCTTATTAGGTGCCACATGCGGTGGGACGCCCAACACACACGAGGGAGAAGTCCCAACAAGACCCTCAACATACCTCCCCTCCCGAAGGCTGACTCCATGTCCAATATTGAATGGTCTTTTCTGCAAGAGAGGGAAATCCTTGTATACATGGTCAACCTCATGACAACAATGACATCGAAATGGGACACATACATAAACTAACTTTTGTAGATGAACAAAATTTAGTCTCGGGGAGGTGAAAACTGGTTTTGATGAATGGTGGGGCGATTCTGAGTTGGGTTTTTGCTTTAGTTAACCTGGAAATCCTCCTTGGTCATTACTGTGGACTACGTTGTGCATTTCTTTTGTCTATACTATGGGTGGAGTTACGAGTATCTAAGATATTCTTACATCTCAAAACTCTTATTTCTAGTTGATGAAGGCATGGGTTTTCAAGGCTATAAGTTCATTTGTGGTTTCCATTGGGGGTCCAAAGCCCATGCTTAGTTTTTGGGGTTTGAATTTGGGTTACGAGAACTTAGTCTTGTTAATCAAGGCCTTTTGGATGAAGGTGGGGATGGGGGTAGGAAAGGTAGTGGGTGTGGTGAGCCCAATGATTTTTACTGATTATATTACTATCAACGTGAATTTTTCTTGAGTTGGATTCCTTAACCTATTGCAGATGTATGTAGTTTCATTCTTGGATCTAGGTGAATTAGGTTTTTTGACATGTGTTCTGAGCTTTTGGAGCAACACTTCTGCTTTGGGAGGAGTCTTGTTAATTCGACTGCAGACAAAGTTGTTGGGGGGAAGAGGCTGTCACTATACTTCAGAGGAAACACAGTAACGAAGGGTGGCATCTCTTAGTGGGGGTCACATTGGTCAAGGGAGACATGGACTTGGAATTACAGCAACTAGATTGTAGAGTACTAAGGTTTGGAGGTCTTGTAGGATTTCCTTGTGTTGCTAAAGTGGAGCTATCATATAATGTACAGGAAACGTGACAAAGTGTAGAGAGGGATTGGGCCAAGGATGCAGAGGGTTGAGCACATAGTGGAGGATGTGGAATTGGGGGTGGATGGAAGGGTAAAAGAAGAGTTACAGGAGGAGGTGGCTCGTAATCTAGCCTCCTCTCTTGGTCGTGTTGGTCTTCCTCCTCCTTTTGACACCTTAGAATCTCATCTGCAACATGTCACCCTTCTCCTGGAACAATTGGGACATGATCTCCACGATTATTCCAATGTAGTCATCGATTTCATGAATGATTTACAACATAATGAATGGCAAATGTAAGATTGGTTGGCTTTGCTACGATGGGGCTAGTGGAGACTTGCTGAGTGAATGGAGCGTATGGAGGGGGGGTTGACTCATATGGAATTTCACGTCCATGGAAAACCCAAACCTCTAGATTCACCAGATAAAGGGTCGAACAATTTAGCTCCGGTAAATGCTTTTGTTCCTTGATGTTTGTGGGATGTATCTTCATCTTAGGGGTATTTTGGGCCTTTTGGTCTTCCCACTTTTGGGTTCTTAGTAGATTATGACACTTTCTAATTAGTTTTTGTGCTTCTCTTCTGGCTAACAAATCGGGAAGGAGTGAGGCTGGAAGAATTGGGAAAACTGAGCAGACGTGTTGTAATCTTTGGATAAATTAATAGAATCATTTTAACCGACTACACACACACACACACACACACACACACACACACACACAGATATATATATATAATCTATTTATAAAATAAACATATATAATATGATGAACATACAAGATGAAAGTGCTCATCAATTCTCTAAACACAAATTTCAATTAGAAACATAATTTGAAAAGTACTAATCTATTATGTTCCCACAATACAAAAGACAAAGAGAATTTCTCATGAGAGAAATTTCATTTCTAGCATAATGAATGATGTTTGTAAGGTGAAAAATGCCCCCAAAAACTTGCTTGTAGTCATGAAAACCATCATTAATGGGTATGCTTTGTATCAACTTACAATTTTTTTTTTGAAAAAAGCTCGATTAACGTGTAACGAAAGAAATAATGACTTCCACAAACCATCATTTTGTAACGATTGTAAGAGGGAACTTCTCTATAATCTACAAAGTCAAACAAATCTAGAAATATAATAAGATGCCTTTTTGTGATAAAGCAAAAGTACAAAAGTTTAATGGTCATGTTATCAATACTTTTAACATATTTAAATTATTTAATTAGAAAGTAGTGATATTAAAATTTGACATTTTATTTTTAATGTGTAAATATAATAATTTTTTACATAATTCAATTTAAAATATATAATAATAATAATTTAATTTAAGGTTATAATTAAGTTAAACACTAAATTAGTGTATGAAATTTCTTTGTTTATGGAACAAGAGACCCATTTCTATACAATAATTTGGCTACTAAAGTCCAAAAAAATATACATACTCTATCCATAAATACAAGTTGCATAGATATGTGATTGCATTTTAAGTTTAAAACCTATTTCTTCAATGTAGGGTAACATCTTTAATTTTAAAACCTATTTCTTCAATGTAGGGTAATTTAATTATAAATAAGTATAATTGTATCAGAAATGTTATCTACAAATAAAGTGTAATGTCAACTTTGAAACGAAAGAATGTTAATGCTTTCAATGCAAACTATACTAAAGTGGGGCTACTAACATCCAAAAGTTGATTTGTATTGATGACATTGTTAGCATGAACCACTAGTTCTCTAGGCCTTATTTTCTGATATGATGTTTTGGACAACATTATAGATATGCAATCAAGCAACAACTCTTCTATTGATTATTTCTTATCCATTTTTAACAGCCCATTCAACATTTCTTTTTTTGAGTACTAAATTGATAGAGAAAGCAAAATTTACCAACCTATTTCTATGCATACATAATTCTTTATTATCTAGATGTAGCCTTGATTTGTTTAATATGGGTTTTCCTGCACCTTTAGACAATGACATATATGAGTTGAGAAGTTCTCTCACATTTTTAGGACTCTACTCATAACTAACTTTCAACTTCTTATCTATTTAATCTTAGATTTAAGCTGGGGGATCAACTTTTATTTGGTCAAAACAAGGATTCTCTCTTCCCACCTCCACTTTACCTTCCCTCTAGCAATAAACCTTCTTTAATGTTGAATAGTCTGGACTTGTTGGGGTTTCTCTAATTTCGATTTATTTTCCTGTGGCTTCTGCTACATGAGCCCTCAAATAACCTCTTTAATCCATAAATGCTGCCCTCATGTACATTCATCATTTAGCAACCAAAATTAACAATTACTAGAATAAATAGACAATGATTTATTAACATTATGTGGATGGATATCAACATTCCTTCATAATCCTAAGAACCATGCAATTTTTTTTGTAATTTATATATGCATGTCATTTTAAGTCATTGGTATGTCACATAAACAAGATACTTATAAAATAATTGTGGAATCTAGTTGTAGATTGTGGTCATTGGATAGCCTACCTAAAAAATCAATGATTGATTTTGTGGTTAATCTTGGAATAACTTAAATCTACAATCAAATTAAAAATTACCTATATAAATACATGTAATTTTAAGTCATTAATATTTCACATAAATAACATAGCAATTATATAAAAAATAATTTATAAATATATATTATAATTAAGAATGTAAAAGCACAAGATACACATTTGGAAATTAATGATTGATTTTGTTGTTAATCCTCTAGTAACCTAAATCTACAATCAAACTAAAAATTACCTATATAAATACATGTAATTTTAAATCATTAATATTTCACATAAATAACATAACAATTATATAAAAGTTAATTTATAAATTACATTATAATTAAGAATATGAAAATACTATATATACATTTGAAAAATATTATTAATTTTTTAAATAACATTTATAAAACACACTCAAATCTATTTCTATTTATAACAACCCATTACTCGAAATGAAAATTTACTCTAATTAATTTTTTTATTATAATACTTCTATATACTAGATTAAAATCTTTATGTATAAATATAAATTAAAAATATATAAAACTTAAAATTATAATAAAAACTATAAAAATAAAAATAAATAAAAACTAAAAGAAAAATTTTTATTATTTATCAACTCTTTATGTATAAATTTTGAATCCAATAAATAAAAATATTTTTTTTATTTTATATATATATATATTCCATGGAGAGATAAAAAAATATATATATATATAATAAAAACTTTCCATGGAGAGAAAAACACATGTAGAGTTCTTGTTATGTCGTTGTCATCCGATGTTTTTTGAGGAATCACAAAAGGGGAAGGCCACGGGGCTACTTCGAACCAATGAAAATCGAAAATTGCACTTAAATTAATATTATTTTTATTTTAGTAAGACTGCCTAGTGCCCAGTGCTATGCATGTTGCAAAGGAAACATGGAGAAAACTCAGGTGAAACTCAGTGCCCAGTGCTATGCATGTTGCAAAGGAAACATGGAGAAAACTCAGGTGAAACTCAGTGCCCAGTGCCCAGTGCGAGAAAACTCAGGTGAAACTCAGTGACCAGTGCCATGCATGTTTCTCATTTCAAATGAACATGGAGAAAACTCAGGTGAAACTCAGTGCCCAGTGCCATGCATGTTTCTCATTTCAAATGAACAGGGAGAAAACTCAGGTGAACAACATGCCGAATTGAGTGGTGACTGCCTGGAAGCGACTTGGCTGTAGATAATCTCTCTGTTGCAATTCAGAATGGCTATAATTGGCTACAAACTGTCATTGCATTACCTCCACGCTTTTTCTCTGCTTTTGTCAAACACTAATAATTGTAACCCTTGCATTGCCAGAGTTTTATAGAGTTTAACAGTTGCAATTGCAAAAGAGGTGAAAAAGGACAACAACTCTGAAATAAGACATACAGAGAAAAAAATGTCTGTTTCTGGAGATACAGGTAAAGAATTTCCGGAGGAAAAAATAACTGTTTCTGGAGATACAGGTAAAGAATTGCCGGAGGATTTGTTGAGTGAAATTTTTTCGCGCTTACCTTTTCTGAGCATAAACAGGTTAAGGATTGTTTGTAAACGCTGGAATTATCTGCTCTCCAACCAAAACCAGGTATTCCGTGCCCCTGCTTTTTTAATAAAGCGTGAATTCTACAATGGTGGGAGGGCTGCAGAGCTGTGGTGTGCGGAAAGAAATTCAGTTTTGTTCAAACTTCCTATGAAGTTTCAACCATTTCGTTTCAAGAACTTTAATCTTTTGCCTGAGATTCCTTCCAGTGATAATATCACGGGTATGGCTGTTAAATCTGGGGTTTGCTGTGTTTGTGTCAGTGAAATCTTATGCTGTTACCATGATTGCACGGATCATAATCTCTATATATGTAATCCTGCTATTGGGAATCTGAAAAAACTTCCAAGGCCTTCACCTTGGATCTCTCAGGGTTCGTGGTACAGGGCACTAGTAGTTGGTTCTGACAACAGGCGTTTTAGTCTTCTACTTGGGCACCCCTCTTTGAATGGTGTGAAAATGGAAATTTATGATTCACAAACAGATAGATGGACTATTCACGTTTTTGCATCTGCTGTGATTCGTCCCAGAGGAATAGGTGTATATTCCAAAGGTAATATCTACTGGAAAAATAACTCAGCAGATGGTGTTGCTGTATTTAATTTGGAACAGAGAACATGGAAGTTAATCGGCATTCCCTTTGAATATCAAAGAGAATCAGATGGTTTTGCATGGTGCTTAACAGGGAATGATGGCAGAGTGATTTTGACAACCAGGAAAAATGATCGAGTGTGGAAGTTAAATGAAGACAACGGCCAATGGCATAGAGTTCCTATTTCTGGAAGGGACTATTCTCTCAAAGTTGAGATGGGCCTCCATGATGTAGCAGTCAACAAGGAGGGTTCTATCTTGATGCATTCACATGGAAACAACCAAACGTTTATGTTTGATGCACATGGAAGATTAGTACAAAATTTTGAATTTCCAGTGGGCTTTGAAGATTCCCAAAATCAGTGTATATCGATATACCCATTTGAAATAAGCAATGAAGGCTGGCCTTAGATGAAAAAATGTTGACAGGCGGAAATATCTTATGTAGCTTTATTTTCTTCGAAATTTTGTATGACTCCCTTTCTTCTTTACCTTTGATTAAATTTTTGCTTTCAATTTCATGGTGTTTTTTTATATGAGGAAATCTCTTTAACCCAATACTAATGGGTGATCCCAGTGACTCTATAGGGATTTTATTTATTTAAAAACCATCTTGCTCTCTTTTATTGGCTAGTGACTGGCTAGTGACTATGGAGGAGTACCTTTGATTTCATTTTTGCTTTCAATTTCATGGTGTTTTTTTATATGGGGAAATCTTTAACCCAATACCAATGGGTGATCCCAGTGACTCTATACTCTATTATTATAATGGGATTTTATTTTTTTAAAAACCATCCTGCTGTCTTTTATTGGCTAGTGACTGGCTAGTGACTATGGAGGACTGCTGTCTTTTATTGGCTAGTGACTGTGGAGGACTGCTGTCTTTTATTGGCTAGTGACTGGCTAGTGACTATGGAGGACTGTTGTCTTTTATTGGCTAGTGACTGGCTAGTGACTATGGAGGACTATTAGGATATGTTTCAAACATTATAGTTCATTTTTTGGAGGAAAGAGTCTACTTTAGTTTTTTTCTTTGAATCCTACCCCTTATCCCACTACATCTAAATAAGTCCTCTACATTGGTAGATTTAGGGAAAGCTTATGGAGTCAAATCTAAAAAGTATTGCATCTATAAGCATATCTCTTGTACCACCCCGCTCTCTTCACCCAATTGTCAAATTGCAATTTTCAACGTATGGAATCTAAAGGGTGGAAATACAAGAGAGTTGAAAGCACTACAAGTGTGGGAAGTACAAGTAAACCCGTCGGGGCTATGGACGCTCGCTGGCAGCGGGGCTATACTTGTATGGTATCAAGACATCTTCGTCGGGGCTATGGACGCTCGCTGGAAGCGAAGCAATGTCGGGAAAAAGAGATAAATTTATGTCTAATGGATGTGTGCTCATTATAAAACTCCATAGTTGTACCCCTTCTATCCAATTGTATGAGAAAAATATAAGAGAAATCTCCCTATCTTTGGATTCATTGTTTTAAGACTAAGTAGGTATCAAGTACTCAAAACTTTAGAACTTATATTATTTGATTCATCTTATGTGGGACCCATAGAAAGTGGAGCAATGCCTGAAAATAACGCCTTGGGTTGTGTTTGGTTTCATTTTATTGAATGATTTTTGTGTTTCATTATTTTCCATCTTTTTACTTTTCCATCGTCTGCATCTCTCTGAGAGCTTTTCGGTGAGATTTCTGTTGCAAGTGAAACACTATTCCAACATCTTTCCACCTTGCCAACATCTAGTAAGATATTTCTGCCTGTCAACAATATGTTATATGATTTTTTTTGGGACAAATATTACATTGTTAATGCAAAGTTTGAGAGTACAATATATTTGTATTTATTTTTATCTGGTAAATATGAATAAGGAAATATATTATATATGCGAGATCTCCTACGATTTTTTTATTATTATATGTTATATACATATATGATGTTTTAGTTGACGTTTTGGCTGACATTTTCATTTTTGGGAGGTGACGTTTCTAAACGTACCCATTTCGTAAACTCTGAAACGTTTTAGCGTTTCGTGCAACTTAGTTTTAAATTTTGTTGCATCTATGCCACTCACTTTTTCAAATTTGTCGCCTTTTGTGACTTTGAAGATTTTTGTTTATTATACGGGCATAACCTTTGGCCCTATAAATGACTATCCAAGGTTGCATCTGCTCGATATTTCATCTTGTACAAGTTCTGGAAAACTTCTCCCTTTGGGCAACCTTGGTGGTAGTATGTTAAGAGTAGTTTTGCTGCTTGAAATGGCCAAATATCTTATTAAGTGGATTGTGGACTTGAAAAGCACCAGATTGTAATTTGAAGAAATCGATTTTGTCAACTTTTGCCACTGTTTCTACAAATTGTATCATAGAGAGTAAGTTCCAATGGTTAAATGGTATGTTGGTAACAGTACCTCCTTTGATGTGTCATAGAGAGTAAGTTCCCATGCTTAAATGGTATGTTGGGAACAACACCTCCTTGTGCTCTTTTAACTCGCTAGTATCTTTGATTCTCTAATAAAGCTATCTCGCTAAGCATTAATATGTCGGAAACATTCTTAGGTGGCATGTGTAGGGCTGAAGTGTTGTCATAGACACAAGTATAATTACAGGATTGTTCCATATACCAATCATCAATTAGTTCTAGTACAAGTAGTGCTTCCTTGAAGAATATTGGGCAAGTTTTGTTGAAAATAAGCTCACAAAGAGGGACTCATAAGACCTCAAAGATATGCTCGTAGTGTTCTGAATACTTATATTTCCATACCTTGTCAAGCAGAGAGAAATGCTACGTGTCACACATATCCAAGAAGGCATTTAGTGTAGAGAACATCCAATAAAAATATACACATATGAAACTGCATGGATTGTTTGCTTGGTTTCTCTAAACAATTTTGACAACCATGTTCAATTTGCTATGCAATATTTATATCTAGTTAAATGTAACACCCTTGTTCAATGCTTGATGAATCTAAGGCAGCCGCCACTCATGTCACTGTGAGAAACCCTTTACTCCATACAACCAACTTCCAATCATGGTTATGTTCTTCACTAGTTCTTGTAAGCGAGTGGTGGAATATATAAACCTAATGGTGAACCTCAGCCGAACTTCTTAAAAAAATTCAAACTGGACCTGAACCTGCTCATTGCCGAACCCGAACTCAAACAAAAAGCACGTGACCTAATTGGTAATCACATCATCCTATATTTTACCTAAATTATTTGTTTAAGGTGGATCCTTCTTCTCATACCTTAGACCAGGCACCTTCTCTTGATTTGCCGAAAGTCAATGGAATTGTTAGCTGCCAAGCAATTTGTGCTAAAGCCAAGGTTGCTATGAATGTTACCACTAGACAACTTGGGCCCTTTATTCTCAGCAACAAATTGAAGCCTCCACCCCTAATTAAATAACAAAAACCAATCGAGCATTAGGTCTTGTCTCGACAGGGATTTTCTTGTGAATCTTTTCAAATCTTTCATTAAATTCTCTAACAGATTCACTTTCTTTCTTCTTCAAGTTGGTCGGTTATACATATAGGAAACAGGTGATTCTCATTTCTCTCTAGTGAGAAGAAATACAATTTTAATATCATCCCAGCTAGAGATGGATGCAGCAGTCAATTTTTTGCGCTATCATCTAGTGGTAGTTTATGGTAACTGCACCAAAATCTTCATTTTCATATCATCATGAACACAAGCATAGTTAGTAGCAAAAATCCCATATTGCTGAAGATGTTCATTTGTTGCAATAACATTAGTTCCACTAAATTTAGTAAGATATTCTACAATATGATTCATTGGGCATATCATGAGGATAGCCTTGTATACTAACCATGTTCAATGGACGGAACTAAACCATAGGATGTTGTCATGAATAGGATGGTGTTGTATATAAGGCCTCAAAATGTTTTCCCTTTAGCTCCAATTTCTACCTTGGAAAATGAGCCCAAACCCATTGTGATAAATCTGAGCAATTGTTTCCTAGCTTTCTTTTGGGAATCCTGCCCAATACTTCTGGAAATTATACTTCTATGGCTAGATGTTCAAACCTTGGGACACATGTTCTGCTGCTACTGATTTTCTAGCAAGGATAGAGGTCAATTTAGCTCGATTAATGCACCTAGACTGCTGTTGTAGATAATATTCAGAATACATGGCAAAATGTCACCCCAACGTGCCAAGGAAAAACACCAAAATAAGTTGAGAATATCTTGGTTGTAGGTGTTGATTTTTCCTTGCGATATATGTTAGAAATGTCTTCTAGGACTATTTTTAAGAATGTTGCTTTTGGTCATGAAAAGCTAGTCTAGAAAATAAATGCAGAGTGATCTTTGGAAGTTGCTAATGCATAAGAATTTCTCTGGCATCAAACTGGTTTTAACACATTCATTTTCTGGAAGACCAAATCAAGGGGTTAACAAGGGCTTTGTCTAGGGGACAACATCCCTTGATGAGATGCTGAGACTCCCAAAATCTCGAGTCTTTAATCACAATCTACGAACATCACAATCTACGAACATCACAATCTTGGAAACATGTCGATGACTCAACCCAAACCCCAAACATGAAGCCAAGAATCTAACTTAAACAATTTTGTCACCCAACTCATGGTCACTACAAAATTGAAGCATAGAAAAAAATGATGTAAAAATAAAAAATGATCACCTTCCCAATCAAATGAAGGGTATTTCTCAATATGATCATTTTTCCAAAGGTGAGAACATTAGAGGAAGCAAAACACTGAAACCAACTAGAATCTAACAGTTGGACCCTAGAATACTGCAATAACCTCAAAATCAGCTTGCTTTCTAAGCCATTTTCTGATCTTCATTGCAAAGATCTATAAATCTTTATCAGACATGCAAAAGATAATGCTCTAGGGCTTGACATGCCACCGGCATTGTTGAACTCGACTCAATAATATAACAATGTGCTGAAATTCTTTGAAAATGACAAAAACAAAACTCATTAGTTGACAAAATAAACTCAATATGCAAAAACAAGCAAA
>APFE030263217.1:2030-30607 GCA_000404065.3 Pinus taeda | reverse complement strand
TACCCTGTCAAAGGCTTTTGAGAGATCAGCTTTGGGGATCATTCCTTTGATCTTCTTGGCTTGGATGGAGTGCAGTACCTCCTCGGTAGTGCCTATGGCTTCATGAATTTTTTGATCCTGTAGGAAGGAAAATTGCTCTAATGATATGTGGTTGGATAGGATGGGATGGAGGCAATTTGCAATGATTTTGGATATGATTTTGTATAGGTGATTGCAGAGGGAGATGGGTCGAAAGTCATTGAGGGATGATGGGTTATCTAATTTAGGGATGAGGGCAATGAAGGTGGAGTTAATAGCCCCATGCATACACCTAGTCTTCCTGCATTCCTCGATGACCTTGAGCAGGTCATTTCCGAGTATGTCAAAAAAGGCCAGGTAGAACTCTACAGACCATCCATTTGAACCAGGGCTCTTATCCTTTTTAAACAATTTCAGTGTGGCCTCGAGCTCGCTTAATGTGAGTTCTTTGTTAAGCTTCTCAGCTTCCTCATTATCAATGAACCAAGGGAACAGTTGCACTACTATAATGACCTTTGTTAGGGTAGCATTAAGGGGGCCTGATAGACCTGCTTGAAGTGTGAGGTTGCCAGGGAGACCATTTGAGGGAAGGTATCAACCTCTACTCCTTACTCATTTGTCAGTTTCCATATGGTATTAATGACCCTCCTTCCATTAGCAAATTTGTGGAAACATTTGGAATTATCATCCCCTTCCCTCAGTCATACAACTCTGCTCCTTAGTCTCCAGGATTCCTCTTTATCCTTGAGAATGTTTCCTCTTATGACTGTTAATTCAGTGATCTTGTCCCTCATCTCATTTGAGGGGAAGGTGCATCTAGTGTTATCCTCCAGGTTGGTTATCTCCAGTTCAATCTCATTTAACAAATGCTCTTCAGAAAACCTCTTGTTGTGAGCCCAAATCTTGGATAGCTTCGTCAATTCCTTCATATTGGCGATGAATGCTTCAGCGATGTTCCCACCTCTAGCCGGTGTGTGAGCCTTCCAAAAGTCCATGACAAGGCAGATGTAGGAGATATCTTTCAACCATGTGGAGTTGAATTTGAAAGGAGCTCCAGGTTTGCTAATATTGCCAGAGATTTCAAGGTGAATTTGCATATGGTTTGAGATTCCATTGGAAGCCACTCATTGGCGATAAGTATAAACCTGCTCCAGAAATTGTTCCTTAATGAGGAATCGGTCCAGTCTCCTAACAAGGCTGGGCTCCCTGCTTCTTTTGTTCCTCCAAGTAGGGGCTATTTTTGGAGATGGGATATCTATGAGCTTGTGAAATTCGAGGAGTTTCTCAAAGAAACCCGCTAGGGATCGGCTTGAGCATGGTAACCCCAAGATTCCAAGTAGCATAGGGAGAAATTTAGGTCTCCTCCTAGAATGATATTATCAAACTGAAAAATATTGGCTGCCAAAATCCTTTTCCTGAAGACCTCTCTATGACAGCAGGGCCCATATATATTTATCATTCTAATCTCAGCTCCCAGCTCAGTTGAGTATAAGTCCGCCCCTATGAACCCTATACCCCCATAGGAACCCAATAGATTAATTGTGCAAGTGTTGTATCACAGGAAAATTCCCCCCGAGCATTCATTTAATTCAATGGCTTGGAAATGCCATCCTGGGAGCATAGATTCCAATAGAGTAGAAATGATAATAGCCATACCCAAGGTTTCCAGTAAAAAGACCATATCACTCGGCTCCTTCTGGAGAAGCCTCCTCAACGCTAGTTTTTTCTCAAGACTAGAAATCCCTCTGCAATTGAAGGAGAGAACCTTCATGGGGAAGACACCTAAGGAGGGATCTGTGCTCTAAGGACCCCATCGAGTGAAAGTTGTTTCCTGGAGGCCACCTCCATTCCTACCTTTTGTTTTGCTTTTGATAGGGAGGAGAGTCTGCCTCGAGGGAGCTTCTGAGTGGAGGCGGAAGGTGTAAGACCAATGCCAATAGCATCCACCATTTTTGCACAATAAAGTGATCGGAGATGATATCGATGGGGAGCGGGGTTAGATCCAGGAATTGATATTTTTTGTGGCTCCGGTATGGTCGAGGGCGTAGGTGGTGAGGGATCAGGCATATGAGGAATGAGGGGACTTACCGGGTGGTTTAAACAGAGATGAGGATTGTCCAGATTCGGCCCAAATTTATTAGAGGTTACCTTATTTGCAGATGAATAAATAATGGATGCAGAGCAAGTGTTAGGATTGGACATACTCGAAGATAGCGCAACTCCAGTGGCCGCCTTAGACCTGGTCAGTTGAGGTGAAGGTGGCTAAAAGGGTGCATTCCCACGCTTCGTCGGTGTCAACAAGGCAAGCATAGATCCATCTGCACTAGTGCCCATCATATCGGCCCCATCCGAGTGTTCCTCCTATGTTTGTGCTCCCTCGGCTGATGAGGTCTTCCCTTTGTTGTCCATCTTTGATTTCATTAAATAATGAATGGTTAATGATTTTGAACTCATGTGGATTGCAATTCATTAAATGATGAATGGTTGATGTTGCTTAATTCCTTTTATATATTTCATATATTTTGACTTGTATTTCATTAAGGGATGAATGGTTGATGTCAATTAATTCTTTTTGTATATGAAATATACATTGACTTGTTATATCTATTCCATATTAATATATTTTGATTTGTTAACTTTTCTTACTATGTGTCACGATGCAGACTTGTAATAAATGTTTGGTTGGAACTGTCTTGGGGCAGGTTGGAATCATTCATGGTTCATGGTTCCAATCTTCTTAGTGATATTTTTTTCCATGTCCGAGCTAGCAAGCGTTCTCCAAGAGTTTGCATGGTTCTTATTATTTTGTTTTACTAAACCTAATATTTATATATTTAAATGGAGGTGTTTAATCTTGTAGCAAATTGTTCTCATAAAATCTAGCCATATAGAAAGTCATGATTCTTATTTATTTAAAACTCATTGAACTTTCTATAATCTTCTTAGATTTTCACTTGAAAAGAGCATTATTTCTCAACAAAATTAATTTACACCTATTTGAATCCATGTATAACATTCATTAAAATATCCATGGCCGATGTCTCTTAACTCTTTTATTATATATAATATACTTTCATCTCTTGTTAATTTACACCTATTTGAATCCTTGCATAGAATTTCATCAAAATAACCATGATTGATGTCTCTTAATTCTTGTAGTATATATCATATATTTTCATCTCTTGTGAACTTAATCATCAAACCATTTTCTATGGCTACGTGTGAAGTTTTTTTGGAGAAGGGAGGAAACTGAGCTCTAAAATTCAATCTTCTTAACCCACATTCAAATGCTTAACATCCAACTTCATTTGATATGACCATGCGGTCAGGTCCCACAATGGATCAACTTATTCTAAAGGATTAACCTCTTATGTCCCAAGTATCATTGATGCAAGGAGTACAACACTACTTTGGTCTTTTTCCAACGAGCAAGTTATTGACAATCTATCCCCAGTCCTCTACTAATCTTGCAACAAGTGGGTTCCCCGCAACTATTGTGAATTCTATGGATAAACACCACCAAGGTTAGCCACTTGTTTCCAATGTAAGAGAAATGGGAAACTTTGGAGGAAATGTATTTGGTGTGTTGTAGGGGAGAAGTTTCAAGGGCTCTCAGGCTGCAAGCTCACAAGATATTCAAGGCACCATAGATCTCATGTATAGGTCCTTGGAAACATAAAATAATCATTCTCATGATCAACCTGGCATGATGCATTAGGGAATCAAACAATCTACTAATGTGTAATTATTAAGGTCTTTTGAATAATCTATTTGTGACACTCATCAACTATTGTATTTCTGATCCATTTGTTCTTACAACACATTTTCCTTGTCCTGAGAATTGAAGATAATTGCTAAAACTTCACTATGACAATAATTTATACCGTCTAGATGTAGACAATTGTTTTCAATTACTATTACTTATTTTCTTGTCATCATGTTGGTTGTGTTTGTGATCTTTATATAGATTACAATATAATACTTAAAATGGATATAACTAATTTAAGTCAATAAGGGTATATCGTATGTGGATGTTCCATCAGTTTATTGATGGCATTAGATAGTATGAACTCAGGGAATGGATTTGTAACTTGTCCCTCTATTCTTGTTCTTGAAATATATTATATATTTTCATCTCTTGTTAACATACACCTATTTGATTCCATTGATGTCTCTTAATTATTTTAGTACATATCATATATTTTAATCTCTGCATAACTTAGTTATCAAACCATATTCGACGGTACATGTGAAGTTTTTTTTGGATAAGGGAGGTAAACCAGGCTCGAAAAGTCAATTTTCTTAACCCACATTCAAATTCTCAATATTCACAGCTTCTTCTTCGATAACTTCATTAATACAAACATTTCTTTTCTATAGTTTCATGTAAGCGACCATGACTTCTTCAGCTTCACTTCCAATTTAGTCCCATGCCCTTACAACTCCTAGATTATTATGGGATCCCCATGAAAATGAAGTTGACAAAATGATCTACAGAATTTTAATACCATTTGGTTTAATAAAGAACCTTAATGGTCAACAACTTAAAATGACTTGTAGTGTGGACCTCATGGGGTTTATGGCTATCTTTAAATTTCTTATGAGTGAGACAAAACCCAATTCCGGTAATTTTCTTTGAGCTCATTTAACTAAGGCAACTTGGCAGCTTTAAACCCCAACACACATAGAATGGGATTCATGGGATTGCTTCTTAAGTTATCATACATTATCTCTCCCCTTTCAATGTATGTGTTGGACACTATATTTTGAAATAACTCTTTGTTGACTTAAATTGCTCAAGTAATTCCATTCTACTCAATATGATATCAGAAGCAAGTGAAATCAGTTTTGGAAAAAATAAAGCGTATTGCGGACTCTTGGATCTCAAATTTGCTACAGAGAATGAGATTGGACAAGGTGATACTAAATCTAGATCTGGTACCGAGTTTTCCAAAACCAAACCTCAGGATTCCCAATGTATAAGTTTACATTCATCTATGCTCATCTTCCATATGTTATCCACTTACGATGTTTTCTTTGACACAAGGCGCAAGGAGGACAACATTAAGATTTCTCTTTTACTCAAATTGGGCTACATTTAGATACCATAACATAACACATCACTTTTTATCGATGCTCTCTTCTCATATGTTACTAACTTACGGCATTTCCTTGCAATATTTGGTGCAATTGCTAGTTTAATTCAAAATTTAATACAAATTGGACCTAATTTATTATTAGAAATCACCATTAGATAAAGTATTGTGTAAATTAAAAGATGCAAGGTTCAAATCTCAACGAATAATTTAGTCTATAGAGAGGAGGGATGCTAAAATTGACCTAATGTCATGCAATCACAAGACTAACCCAATTGCCAATTTCACACACACACGCACTTTAAATTTATAAATAAATCGTAAATTACAAATTTCTTCACTTTCAATATATAGCATTAGGTTAAAAATAAGCTAATTAAATGCAAGCCAAAGTTAAATTTATAATAAATTACACAAAGTAACACATAATTACAAAATTAACTTAGCCTAAAAAAATGTCACACATACTAAACTATATTTATATATAATTTAAATTTATCAATAAATTGTAAATTACTAATTTCTTCGCTTTCAATATATAGCATTGGGTTAAAAATAATCTAATTAAATACAAATAAAAATTAAATTTCAATATATAACATTAAATTAAAATAAGCTAATTAAATGCAAGTGGAAGTTAAATTTATAAATTCAAATAATTACACAAAGTAATGCGTAATTATAAAATTAACTTAGACAAAAAAATGATCGAGAAAATGAACATATAAAAGCTAATTAAACATGTAAAAGCTTTTAAAAATAAACATGTTACAATCTAATTTTTTATTTAAAAATTAATAATCTATTTTCCATAATCTACCTTTTATTTTATAAATAATCCAAATAACTTTTTAAAAAAATACATGTTATTAATCATCCTACATTATTTTCAGAATAGAAATTTTATATAGTATTATATTGAGCCAATATAAGAGTATATATGTGATACAGCATGTGCTAAATAAACTAACATCCATATGGACATATGAAACCAAAAGTCTTACAGATAAAAGCCATAGCCAAATTGAATATCATGATCATAACATATAGACTGAAATATGGAAACTAATACAGATATGAACATATAAAAAGCCAATACAAGGAGTAGCAGAGAAACATATCCGGAAAGATGAAAAAAAGCAAAAATAGTCCACGTTATATGCCCGGCATGAAAAAATCCCCTACTACTCATGAAAAATGAACGGCAGATTATACAAAAATGGTCGGCCTCATTGAAATCGATTGCGGAATCACTCGGGAGTGGAGACACCCAGGGTTACTGGAATGAGGAGCGTTACAATTAGGATTTTAAATGCCATTATTCCTGGCCGGTTTTTCCGGTCAAAATCTGGCAGCAATTTATTGGAATAGCAAGTTAGATAGCTAATTTCTGCACAATCAAAGGGTCCCAGTGGTTTTTCAAGGTGTTGAATCCAAATATACAGTTAAAAAACCATTTTAACTACTAAAAATCAAGATAAATCTCAATTTCTTCCGCCGGATTCTGTCACCGGAATCTCCAAAAAGTCACATTATAGACAACTCCCACAACTATCTGTTGTGATTATTCAGATCTGTCTAGCAGCGAGTAGAGTAGTTATTAAGTTAATCACTGATTAGTTTAATAATTGAATAAATGACTTACTACTTATCTTTCATTTTGTTAGTTGAATTATTCACGACAAAAAAGGCACAAAAATACTTATACTCCTTAAAAACTGTTAGTGTATCTCCTTGGTAACATACAATATTTATCTCACCATCATTGGCTGTAACGTATGAACACAGTTAAAATGTCATAATACGTTGCTGCTTCTCAACTGAATGTGATAGATTTGGATTAATGGAAGACTCAAAAAAGTAGATTTGGATTATTGGAAGAACTCTCACCCTTATTATACCTGCCCATAGGCATGGTATATATCTTGACGTTGACTGACGATTAGTTGATGATTCACCATCGAACTTATTTTATCTAAACCAAAGTTTCTATCAATATTAATTAAAAATAAATCTTAAATACCATTTATTTGAAATATTATTGGCTGGATAGCTTTGGAGTTTTATTGCGCAGTTGCTGCTCATATTCCTTTTTCACCCAACAATGGCTTCTCTTTTTAACCAAAGTTCATATTATCATTTCTATTTTAGGTTAGCATTAATCTATTTTAAATTAGTATTAGTCCACACCATAAAATGTTATTACATTTTCATGAAAATGAACTTTCTATACTTTTGAATTGCTTTTACATTGTAAACAATGTCTAATTTTCGGTGTGGTTCTTGGAATGTTCACCATTTGTCATTAATCACTAAACACCATCTCTTAGTTATAAGCTACTTGTAGTTCGAGTGAAAGAAATATAAATTTCTTGGCCTCGCTATCTATTCCAAGCTCCTCGCTTTGTTTGTAGTTCGAGAGAAAGAAACATAAATTTATTGGCCTCTGATGGCTTTTTTATTATTTGTATGATGGCTTTATTGCTAGCTCTAGTAACCAGTACCTCATGCCTTCCACATTATTCATAGTTTGCCTCCCCCCTCATTCATAACTTGCAAAGACTTGCTAATGTATCTATAGTTTGTACCTTGAAGTTGGAAGGGTTGGTAGCCTCAAGAATGTCTTACAATTTATATGGGAAGTATTTGAATACGTGAACATGATCTCACAGTTTATATGGCAATTATTTGAATACGTGAACATGATCTCACAATTTATATGGCAAGTATTTGAATACATGAACATTGTTGTAAAGATAGAGAAGACAAAACATGAATTCACACAAAACACGAGTTGTTTCTCTTCTATTTATCACACAAAACATGATGATTACAATGAACCCGATGAAGGGTATTTAACCTTTTCCAACTAGCTAATTGCCTAAAATATCTTGACATGCAATTACACACTCAAAGTCGTTTATCACTTAACTCAACTTGACTCAACACTCAAACACTCAACCACTCAATCACTTAGTTAACTGACTCTCTATGTTTAGCTAACTCCTCGTGCAGGAGTCACTATCTTATTTTAACACTCTCCCTTAATTACGACTGCTAAACTTAAACATGACTCATGACAACTCAAACATGTCTGCTGGTCTATGTCTCAATTAATCTTACAACACCCAATTATCTTCTATGAAACTCAAACACATCTTGTTATAGTGACTTAGTAAATATATCAACCAAATGATCACTAGATTTACAAGGCTTCAAGTGAACTTCTCCATTGCTCACAAGTCTTCTAATAAAGTGATATCTAGTATCAATATGCTTGCTCTTCTGATGAAACACACTATTGTTGAATAGTGCAATCACTGAGCTGTTATCACAATATATTGTTGTTGATCCTTGTTGTTTCTGCTTGAGTCCATCAAGTACTCTTCTTAACCACACTGCTTGACATACTGTAGATGTTGCTGCTACATATTCTATTTCTGTTGACACAAGTGCCACAATGGGCTACTTCTTAGATGCCCATGAAATCACTCCTGAACCAAGGTGGAACACAAAACCAGAAATGCTCCTCGTATCATCCAAACGGCCTCGAAAATTGCTATCTATGTATCCAATCAAATCTTTCTTTTCTGTGCTTGCAAACATTATGCCACAATCTCTAGTTCCTGCTATGTATCTCATAAATTTTTTTCCTGCACTCCAATGTGTGTCTTTTGGAGTCTCCATAACTCTATAAATCAAACTCACTCACTGCATGATATCTGGTCTTGTAGCTATGAGATACATGAGGCTACCAACCAATCTTTTGAATAAAGTTGGATTGACATCTGATCCTTCATCATCCTTGCTTAACTTTGTACGTGTTGCAACTAGTGTAGAGATAGGTTTGAAATTTTCCATCCTGAATCTTTTCAACAAATCTTTGGAATATTTATTTTTACAAATAAGAATTCCTTTTTCAAATTGTTCAACTTCTATGCCAAGAAAATATTTCATGAAACTAAGATCTGCCATCTAAATTTTTTTCATCATGGCTGCTTTAAATTCATCTATGTCAAAATCACCTCTAAAAATCATGTCATCAACATATAAGCAAACAATCAAAATCTGTCCATGCTCATTTACCTTTGTCTATAAGCTAGGCTCAATGTTGTTTCTTCAAAATCCATTCTTAATCATGTAGTTGTTGATTCTGCTATACCAAGGTCTAGGCGCTTGCTTCAATCCATAGAGCGCTTTCTTCAACTTGTAAACTTTCTCTTCATTACTGTCAACTTCATATCTTAAAGGTTGTTGCAAATAAATTTCTTCTTTTAGAATTACATTCAAGAAGGCTGATTTCACATCCATCTGATATACTTTCCACTTGTTCTGAGCTATTGTGGCTAGAACTGATCTTACAGTATTGAATCTAGCTACCGGAGCAAACGTTTCTCGAAATTCTATTCTCGGTTGCTGCGAGAATCCTTTTGCTACAAGTCTTGCTTTAAATTTGTCAATTTCACCTTTTTCATTAAACTTTGTCTCGTACACCCACTTCACACCAATGAGATTTTTGTCCTTTGGAAAATCAACCAAATCCCATGTATAATTCTTTTCAATAGCTTCAATTTCTTCATCCATGGCTTGCACCCAATTTTCATTTTTGATTGCTTCTTCAAACGAGGAAGGTTGGAATAAAAACAATGCAAAATTTGAACTAACATCCAAATCATCATAAATATCTTTCAAACTTCTCATATTTCTCTTACCATTGCTCGATTCAACACCTGATTGATTGCTGAGAGAACCTTTATCTGTTGATCTGCTTGAAGATCCATGTTGCTCAAAAAATATTGGGGTCCTTCTTAGTGTGTCTTTGTTTGGTGTCTTCACCTATGATTCTTGTTGCTCCTTTTCTGCTACATCATCTTCTTCCATCAGTGGCACTTGTGCATCAATTGTTTTGTCTACAGTTCCATTCCATGACTCTTGTTCTTTGAACACAACATCTCTCCTAATTATGGTCTTCTTTGTGACAAGGTTATACAATTTGTAAGCTTTTGATTACTCACTATGACCAGTGAATATGCATTTTTCACTTTTATCATCCAGTTTGCCTCCTCACTCCTTAGGCACATGTGCATAAACTACACATCCAAATACTCTAAAATGAGATATGTTGCAATACATACCTGGCCATGCTTGTTCTGGTACTTTTTTCATCACACTCTTTGTAGGAGATCTTTTGATCACAAATATAGCACATGCCACTGCTTCTACCCAATACTCATTAGACCAGTTTCTTCCTTTCAACATTCTTTTTACCATGTTCATAGTTGTCATGTTCTTTCTCTCTGCTACACCATGCTGCTACAGTGTGTACCCATTTGTAAATTGTCTTCTCATCCCATGTTGTTTGCAATAATCATGGAATGCCTGTGAATCATATTCTCCACCACGATCTGACCTCAAGACCTTGATCTGTCGACCACTTTGGTTCTTTACTGAGGCTTTGAATTCTTTAAACTTTGCAAAAGTTTCAGACTTCTGCTTCAAGAAGTAAACCCAAGTATTTATGTTGTAGTCATCAATGAAAGTGAGGAAGTAACAACTTCCACCAATCGACTATGTTCTCATAGGTCCACACAAGTCTGTATGCACTAGCTCAAGAGGTTGTTTTTCTCTGTATGCAACTCCCTTTGGAAAACTTTCCCAGTGTTGCTTTCCCAAGATGCAACACTCACAAGTACTAGAAGGTTCTTTGATGGGAGTTATTCCTCTGGCCATCTGTTTCTGTTGCAACAATCTTAAACCAAAAAAGTGCACAAGTGTCCAAATCGAAAGTGTCATAACCAATCATCACCTGAACATGCAATTGTAAAAGAACTCACCTAACCACTGTAATTCAAAATTAGAGGAAAGAATTTGTTCCTCGTCATTTTCACCTTTGCTATTAGTTGCTTGCTTGAAGTCTTGTCATATATAACAACTTCTTGACCTTGAAAGATAGCTATGTATCATTTCTATGTGAATTGACCAACATTTAACAAATTATGTTTGAGACTAGGAACATAGTATACCTCTTAGATTGTCTTCATCTCACCCTGCCTGGTTAGAATGTTGACCACTCCTTTACCATCTACTTCCACAGTCTTGTTAGTCCCCAACTTTATCTATGTTTCCACATATTGATCGAAATCTGCAACCAAATCCTTGTTGCCTGTCATGTGGTTACTGCAACCACTGTCTAACAGCGACACACTAGCAGAAGGTTCATGCATGGTATGGCAACCTAAGAGCATGGAGTTAGAACTCTCTGTAGTGATATTAGCTCTTTGGTTCCCTTGATGAACTATCTTCTTCTTGTAATCACGAGCATAGTGACCAAATTTATTGCAATAATAGCATCTCACCTTTGATTTATCAACTCTTTGATTATTGTTGAAGCTTCTATAGTTGCTTCCATTTGCATGTTCATGCTCTTCTCGACCATCTTTCTGACCACCATATCTTCCACTTCGTCCTTTGCCTCTCCATCTAATTTTGTCTCGACCTCTGTCTCTTGAAATAAAAACTTGACTTTTGAAATCGGACTCTAAAGTGGAATCCTTATTTCTGTCTATCCTTGCCTCATGCAATAGAAATGATCCCATCAGCTCATCAACTGTCAATGATGCCAAATCCAAGGCTTCTTCTATGGTTGCTACCATAACATCAAATTTGGTAGACAAAGATCAGAGGACATTTTCAACCACTCTTTTCTCTTTTATATCTTTACCATAAATCTTTAACTGATTTACGACAGTTATGACCCGATTCATGAAAGAATCGATATCCTTTGTCTTCTTCATCTACAAACTTTCAAAACCTCTCCTAGTGCTCTGCAACTTAACAATATTGACTTTGGCCATACCTTTATAGTTTGCTGTGATAGTATCTCATGCTACTTTTTTTGAAGACGTGATCATAATCTCTGAACACTGCTCGGTCCACTCCCTGCTAAATAAGCTACAGCGCCTGTGCATTCTTCTTCTTGTCTTTCTTCTATTGCTCCCTCTGTGTATCACTGAGAGCTTGTTCTTCTTCTTCGTTCTTAGGTTCTAAAAACCCAAACTTGACATAATCTCAAACATCATGTGCCTGCAAGGTGGTCGTCATCTTAATAGCCCACACATCATAATCTTTCCTTGAAAACAGTGGGAACTAGAACTGGAAATTTGAAAAAGACATCTTTCTCCAAAAATTTCGCTTAAAAAAAAACTTGGATTTCTCTTTTCTTTTTTAAACCCAATTTTTAAGTTTTTTATTTAAAAAAAATAAAAATAAAAAAAAAAAAAAAAAAAAAAAAAAAAAAAAAAAAAAAACCTATTTTATTTGTTTTTATATTAAAAATGCTTTTATAAAAAATTCTTTATATATAAAAACAAAAATCTTTAGCTACACGTTTACAAAACATTAATTAAAAAAGTCATGTTCACACTTTTCAAAAAATGTCTCATAAAAACCTTCACTTTACCTTAACGTTAGTCGTATGAAGTCTTAATAGGAAGTCTCACAGTACTCCTTTGAAAAAGCTTAACAAACTTTTCAATTTTTAACCGCTTCTGAATTTTTAATGCGCTCTATGTGTTGTATGAAAAACCTTTCTCTCGTTCCTTCCTTTCACGCCCTGGGAATTGGGCGCTCCGCACGACGGGCGGGCGACCCACACGGGCGGCAGGCAAGTCTTCACCCGGTAACACTAATGATGGATGGAGGACCGGACACGAACCGGGCGAAGTCCGAACGGGCGGAGGGTTGCACGAAGCTGCGCCCACCCGCCGGGCATACAACACAACCGGTGAGGCGAAGGAAGCACACGGGCAAATAACACAACCGGTGAGGCGAAGGTAGCACACGGGCAGCAGGGCGGATATGCATACACGGGACAAGCCGAACAGCGGCAGGTCTGAACGTAGGCAGGGCGGCACGAAGGTGTGCCCACCCCAAACAAACAAAACATGAGACACGACGGAAGCGCGGGACTGAACGAAGGCAGGGCGGCACGAAGGTGCGCCCGCCCAAACATACACACGAGGCACAACGAAGTGGCGGGTCTGAACGTGGGCAGGGCGACACGAAGGTGCACCCACCCGAACGAATACACAAGACACGACGAGTGGTGGGTCTGAACGACAGCAGGGCAGCACGAAGGTGCGCCCGCCCGAACGAAACGACATACGGAACGCGACGAGTAGCGGTGGACCGGAACGAAAGGCCGGGTGGCACGAAGGTGCGCCCGCCCGAACGGACACCGTGCGAAGGCGCGGGGTTAACACGCAGATCAACGAAGGGCGACATCGAACAGCGAACGACGCAGGAGCGGTTGACGATGGGATGAGCGCGCGGGATTGGACGAGCGTACACGCAATTGAAGAGCAGGTTATACCCACTTGGCGTGGGTGGCCTTGTGCAACAAAGGCCGACCCGCCGAAAGTGGAGGACACGGCTTTTCAAAAATTAAAACAAGTCGGCTTCATGAGGTTGGGGCGATTGTTTACAAAATCGGGGGTCGGCTTGGCAGACCGACACCCCTCCCCAAATTGACAAGGGAGCCTATAAAAGGCAACGCACTTGATCATTTGGAAACATCAAGTTCGATCAAGCATTTCATCATCAAAGCCTCTCATGAGCAGTTGGACGCAGAAGTGCGAATGACGTGAAGCTCGCGGTTATAGAGGTGGAGCAGGGGTCGGTAACGCAGATTGGAACTGCGGATTGGTCGACGATTGGCAAACAGGAAGTCGCATGAGGTTGCGCATTAATACGCTGGTCTTGGCATCGAAGGACGCCTGAACGAGACGGTGGTAATACTCGGCCTCAGTCTGTTGGAACGTTTAGACCGCGAGTCTGTTATGAAGGTATGACCGTGGGTTGTCTTAAAACTAGCTACGACCTGTTGTAACGTCTTGGTCGTGGGTCTGTTAGAACGTTTGGTCACGGGTCTGTTATATCTTGGCTTCGGCCTGTTGTAAAATTGTGCAGCCGAAGGGCGCACGACTTTGTAAACGAATTTGGCAGTTTATGATAAAAATTGAGAGGGCGTAACTTGGTTGGGAGTTGCCCCTCCTGTTTACATTCGGTGTATGAGTTTATTAATGTTGCGGTTTTCATTGTTAATTGGATTATAAGTAAACAAGAAATATAATTGCGAATTATATTGATGTTTGGTATAAGTTTATAATTCGGTTTATGAAGATAAGGATATACTAATTCGGTAGGTAGAAATTACTGTTGGAAGTCGAAGGCGTAGTCCACATACGCCCAAACCCGGCGTAAGGTGGTGCCGCACCCTCCAATAAACGGAAAAAAGTATTGGGTGCGTGACAGGTGGTATTAGAGCTCAGTTGGAGCTGGTGAACAGATTGTTCATGCCGGTTGATAGGTGTGGCAACATCGGGTGAAGTCAGGTTGAACAGGTTGTTCGAAAATTGAAGGTGAATCTGCCTGGTCTGGGGTAGATAACCACATGATTATGAAGCAGTTTTGCAAAGGCGAGGAGATGGCCGAAGGTGACCATAGTGCAGTCAAAATGCTTGGAAACAAAGCATTGGAGAATATGAGGGAATGGGACTCTAGCTGGGTTACGATGCAGACCGAAATTGAAAGGATTCGGGGAAGCTGTTCAGAACTCAGGAAGGAGTTGAACGAACTCAGGAACCAGTGCGAAAATACGACAAAGCTCGACAAACTTGACAAAGAAATCCACTTGAATGGACTATATCTCCAAGAGATCTTCGATAAAAGAGCTCGGTTGCGGGAGGAAAGGTCTAAAGTGGAGACAGAGGTCAGACAGGTCGAGGAAGAGATAAGAAAAAGACTTCTTGGCAAACGGGTAGTTGTAGTTGGGCAAGGAGAGCTCGACTATATCAACAAGGTGGGATTTCAACCCCGTGAGGGCATACGGAAAGATAGCTCCAAGAGCTTGGTTGATGAAGCCTTTGGGAAGAAGTCTGATCAGAACACGGCAAGAGGAAAGCTTGGGATGAAACAAGCAGGTCTAAGGCCGAGTTCTTCGAACAAGCAAGAGGAAGCTGAACGCCCGAAAAAGCCTATGAACTGCTGGCTTTGTGAAGGGCCTCACATGGCGAAAACATGTCCCTCTAAGGTGAAGGGACCAACTACGGGGCAGGAATCAGTCATTCAAGCACTTGCAGACAGCATCTTGGATTTGTCGAGAAGGCTGAAGTTAGTGGAGAGAAATGACGAAAGAAATACATGTGTGAGACCGAACATCCGAGGGGAAGATCGGGAAGCACACCGGCAGCAGATAGAAGGTGAAGAACCGGACAGATGGGTCGAGTTAATGGACGAAGGAGAGCCACCTGGCTCACCTCCATTGGGACTTTCTTAGTTGATGCAGGAAGCAGGGCTCATTGTTGACTGCTCAAGGCAGTGAGCCCGCAAGGTGATTGGGCAGGTATGATCCCATGTGCAGCAGAAAATTGGGGGTTCCCATGAACCTGAACAGGGGATCAGAAAAACTAAGTGTGGGCACGTAAATGTGTGACACTTGATCAAATTTCACATATAACTTGGTGGCTGAATGCAAATCATTATGGATGAGTCTACATGATCGGCTGCTGACAGAATTCACAGTGGACTTGGAGATCTGAGATATCGAGGAGCCAAGGTTGATGCATAAATTCCGACCTTGATGTAGTATGGGATGCATACTTCCAAGTACATGCACAGGATCATGGATTGGAGGGTGACTTGGTTTGGAGGATCGACGAGAACAGGATGTGATGGAATGTTGTCGGGACAACAACGAAATAGGGTGGGGGAGGATGTCACGCCCTGGGAATTGGGCGCTCCGCACGACGGGCGGGCGACCTACAAGGGCAGCAGGCAAGTCTTCACCTGGTAACACGAATGATGGATGGAGGACCAGACACGAACCGGGCGAAGTCAGAACGGGCAGAGGGCTGCACGAAGGTGCGCCCACCCGCCGGGCATACAACACAACCGGTGAGGCGAAGGCAGCACACGAGCAAATAACACAACCAGTGAGGCGAAGGCAGCACACGGGCAGCAGGGAGGATATGCATACACGGGACAAGCCGAACAGCGGCAGGTCTGAACGTAGACAGGGCGGCACGAAGGTGCGCCCGCCCCGAACAAACAAAACATGAGACACGACGGAAGCGCGGGTCCGAACGAAGGCAGGGCGGCACGAAGGTGCGCCCGCCCAAACATACACACGAGGCACAACAAAGCGGCGGGTCTGAACGTGGGCAGGGCGACATGAAGGTGCGCCCGCCCGAACGAACACACAAGACACGGCGAGCAGTGGGTCTGAACGACGGCACAGCAGCACGAAGGTGCGCCCGCCCGAACGAAACGACATATGGAACGCGACGAGTAGCAACGGGCCAGAACGAAAGGCCGGGCGGCACGAAGGTGCGCCCGCCCGAACAGACACCGTGCGAAGGCGCGGGGTTAACACGCAGATCAACGAAGGGCAACATCGAACAGCGAACGACGCAGGAGCGGTTGGCGACGGGATGAGCGCACGGGATTGGATGAGCGTACACGCAATTGAAGAGCAGGTTATACCCACTTGGCGTGGGCGGCCTTGTGCAACAAAGGCCGACCCGCCGAAAGTGGAGGACACGACTTTTCGAAAATTAAAACAAGTCAGCTTCATGAGGTTGGGGCGATTGTTTACAAAATCAGGGGTCAGCTTGGCAGACCGACACCCCTCCCCAAATCGACAAGGGAGCCTATAAAAGGCAGTGCACTTGGTCATTTGAAAACATCAAGTTCGATCAAGCATTCGATCATCAAAGCCTCTCATGAGCAGTTGGACGCAGAAGTGCAAATGACGTGAAGCTCGTGGTTATAGAGGTGGAGCAGGGGTCGGTAACGCAGATTGGAACTACTGATTGGTCGACGATTGGCAAACAAGAAGTCGCATGAGGTTGCGCATTAATACGCCGGTCTTGGCATCGAAGGACGCCTGAACGAGACGGCGGCAATACTCGGCCTCGGTCTGTTGGACCGTTTAGACCGCGGGTCTGTTATGAACGTATGACTGTGGGTTGTCTTAAAACTAGCTACGACCTGTTGTAACGTCTTGGCCATGGGTCTGTTAGAACGTTTGGTCACGGGTCTGTTATATCTTGGCTTCGGCCTGTTGTAAAATCATGCAGCCAAAGGGCGCACGACTTTCTAAATGAATTTGGCAGTTTATGATAAAAATTGAGAGGGCGTAACTTGGTTGGGAGTTGCCCCTCCCGTTTACATTCGGTGTATGAGTTTATTAATGCTGCGGTTTTCATTGTTAATTGGATTATAAGTAAACAAGAAATATAATTGCGAATTATATTGATGTTTGGTATAAGTTTATAATTTGGTTTATGAAGATAAGGATACACTAATTCGGTAGGTAGAAATTAGTGTTGGAAGTCGAAGGCGTAGTCCACATACGCCCAAACCCGGCGTAAGGTGGTGCCGCACCCTCCAATAAACGGAAAAAAGTATTGGGGGCATGACAGGTGGTATCAGAGCTCGGTTGGAGCTGGTGAACAGATCGTTCGTGCCGGTTGACAGGTGTGGGAACATCAGGTGAAGTCAGGTTGAACAGGTTGTTCGAAAATTGAAGGTGAATCTGCCTGGTCTGGGGTAGATAACCGCATGATTATGAAGCAGTTTTGCAAAGGCGAGGAGATGGCCGAAGGTGACCATAGCGCAGTCAAAACGCTTGGAAACGAAGCATTGGAGAATATGAGGGAATGGGACTCTAGCTGGGTTACGATGCAGACCGAAATTGAAAGGATTCGGGGAAGTTGTTCGGAACTCCGGAAGGAGCTGAACGAACTCAGGAACCAGTGCGAAAATACAACAAAGCTCGACAAACTTGACAAAGAGATCCACTTGAATGGACTAGATCTCCAAGAGATCTTCGATAAAAGAGCTCGGTTGCGGGAGGAAAGGTCTAAAGTGGAGACAGAGGTCAGACAGGTCGAGGAAGAGATAAGAAAAAGACTTCTTGGCAAACGGGTAGTCGTAGTTGGGCAAGGAGAGCTCGACTATATCAACGAGGTGGGATTTCAACCCCGTGAGGGCATACGGAAAGATAGCTCCAAGAGCTTGGTTGATGAAGCCTTTGGGAAGAAGTCTGATCAGAACATGGCAAGAGGAAAGCTTGGGACGAAACAGACAGGTCTAAGGCCGAGTTCTTCGAACAAGCAAGAGGAAGCTGAACGCCCAAAAAAGCCTATGAAGTGCTGGCTTTGTGAAGGGCCTCACATGGCGAAAACATGTCCCTCTAAGGTGAAGGGACCAACTGCGGGGCAGGAACCGGTCATTCAAGCACTTGCAGACAGCATCTTGGATTTGTCGAGAAGGCTGAAGTTAGTGGAGAGCAATGACGAAAGAAATACATGCGTGAGACCGAATATCCGAGGGGAAGATCGGGAAGCACACCGACAGCAGGTAGAAGGTGAAGAACCGGACAGATGGGTCGAGTTAATGGACGAAGGAGAGCCGCCTGGCTCACCTCCATTGGGACTTTCTTAGTTGATGCAGGAAGAAGGGCTCATTGTTGACTGCTCAAGGCAGTGAGCCCGCAAGGTGATTGGGCAGGTATGATCCCATGTGCAGCAGAAAATTGGGGGTTCCCATGAACCTGAACAGGGGATCAGAAAAACTAAGTGTGGGCACGTAAATGTGTGACACTTGATCAAATTTCACATATAACTCGGTGGCTGAATGCAAATCATTATGGATGAGTCTACATGATCGGCTGCTGATAGAATTCACAGTGGACTTGGAGATCTGAGATATCGAGGAGCCAAGGTTGATGCATAAATTCCGACCTTGATGTAGTATGGGATGCATACTTCCAGGTACATGCACAGGATCATGGATTGGAAGGGTGACTTGGTGTGGAGGATCGACGAGAACACGTTGTGATGGAATGTTTTCGGGACAACAACGAAATAGGGTGGGGGAGGATGTCACGCCCTGGGAATTAGGCGCTCCGCACGACAGGCGGGCGACCCACACGGGCGGCAGGCAAGTCTTCACCCGGTAACACGAACGATGGATGGAGGACCGGACACGAACCGGGTGAAGTCCGAACGGGCGGAGGTCTGCACGAAGGTGCGCCCACCCGCCAGGCATACAACACAACTGGTGAGGCGAAGGCAGCACACGGGCAAATAACACAACCGGTGAGGCGAAGGCAGCACACAGGCAGCAGGGCGGATATGCATACACGGGACAAGCCGAACAGCGGCAGGTCTGAACGTAGGCAGGGCGGCACGAAGGTGCGCCCGCCCCAAACAAACAAAACATGAGACACGACGGAAGCGCGGGTCTGAACGAAGGAAGGGCGGCACGAAGTTGCGCCCGCCCAAACATACACACGACGCACAACGAAGCGGCGGGTCTGAACGTGGGCAGGGCGACACGAAGGTGCGCCCGCCCGAACGAACACACAAGACACGACGTGCGGTGGGTTTGAACGACGGAAGGGCAGCACGAAGGTGCGCCCGCCCGAACGAAACGACATACGGAACGCGACGAGTAGCGGCGGGCCGGAACGAAAGGTTGGGCGGCACGAAGGTGCGCCTGCCCGAACGGACACCGTGCAAAGGCGCGGGGTTAACACGCAGATCAACGAAGGGCGACATCGAACAGCGAACGACGCAGGAGCGGTTGGCGATGGGATGAGCGCGCGGGATTGGATGAGCGTACACGCAATTGAAGAGCAGGTTATACCCACTTACCGTGGGCGGCCTTTTGCAACAAAGGCCGACCCGCCGAGAGTGGAGGACACGGCTTTTCGAAAATTAAAACAAGTCAGCTTCATGAGGTTGGGGCGGTTGTTTACAAAATCGGGGGTCGGCTTGGCAGACCGACACCCCTCGTCAAATCGACAAGGGAGCCTATAAAAGGCATCGCACTTGGTCATTTGGAAACATCAAGTTCAATCAAGCATTTGATCATCAAAGCCTCTCAGGAGCAGTTGGACGCAGAAGTGCGAATGACGTGAAGCTCGCGGTTATAGAGGTGGAGCAGGGGTCGGTAACGCAGATTGGAACTGCGGATTGGTCGACGATTGGCAAACAGGAAGTCGCATGAGGTTGCGCATTAATACGCCGGTCTTGGCATCGAAGGACGCCTGAACGAGACGGCGGTAATACTCGGCCTCGGTCTGTTGGAACGTTTAGACCGCGGGTCTGTTATGAACGTATGACCGTGGGTTGTCTTAAAACTAGCTACGACCTGTTGTAACGTCTTGGCTGTGGGTCTGTTAGAACGTTTGGTCACGGGTCTGTTATATCTTGGCTTCGGCTTGTTGTAAAATCGTGCAGCCGAAGGGCGCACGACTTTGTAAACGAATTTGGCAGTTTATGATAAAAATTGAGAGGGCGTAACTTGGTTGGGAGTTGCCCCTCCCGTTTACATTCGGTGTATGAGTTTATTAATGTTGCGGTTTTCATTGTTAATTGGATTATAAGTAAACAAGAAATATAATTGCGAATTATATTGCTGTTTGGTATAAGTTTATAATTCGGTTTATGAAGATAAGGATACACTAATTTGGTAGGTAGAAATTGGTGTTGGAAGTCGAAGGCGTAGTCCACATACGCCCAAACCGTGCGTAAGGTGGTGCCGCACCCTCCAATAAACGGAAAAAGGTATTGGGGGCGTGACACTTCCTGTGACGGCTGCTACAACAGGTGCGGCGATTGTGGTGGACGAAGTTACGGTTTCAGCCGGCGGCATTTAGGGTTGCGACCGTCCCTCTACCCAGAATAATTCAACGGCTAATTGCTCAACAATCGACAAGCTACGACTTATCGCTCAACGGCTACGCTGAAACTTTCAACCCTGCAGGCTTGCCATTACAGAGTTTCTGTCGTTATTCTTTAGCTTTGGTACCAATTTGTTGGAAAAACAGAAAAGAATTTACACTTCATGAGCTCATGCTTTTTAATTGACCACATAAAATATTATAATGAATCCCGAGAAAAATATTTAACATTTTTCAACTAGCTAATTACCTAAAACATCTTGACATTCAATTATATATTCAAAGTTTTCTATCACTTAACTCAACACTCAAACACTCAATTAACCGACTCAATTATATATTCAAAGTTTTCTATCACTTAACTCAACACTCAAACACTCAATTAACCAACTCCTAGTGCAGAAGTAATTATTTTATTTTAACAAACATGATTTTAATTTCTGTCCTAAAATTTGATTTCACTTGTCCTAAAATTGATTTCACTAAATCACTGTATGTGACTGTTCTCTCCTCCTTTTTTCCCTGGGTTATTGGATTCGGATTTCCCCCTTTTTCCCTTGGTTATTGGATTCAGATTTCCCTCTGTTTCTTGCAGGATTTGGATTTTGTTTTTAACATGCCAGATGAACAAGAAAAACATCACAAAACCTGCCACACTTTGGTCGACATACATGCATCGAAGCACACACCTGAGATTGGCCCATGCCCCCGAAGTCCAGTTTACGGTCTCCTGTTCCTTGCATTCAAGGTCAACTTCGCCTTCTCCATAAGGGGCGCACAGAAGCCTGGAGGTTGACGTCACACTTGGGAGGAAATGAAATCTAGTTATTCCATTGGGCTCTGAGCCTCTCTTTACGATTGAATAGCATACACCTGAGATTGGCCCATGCTCCCGAAGTCCAGTTTACGGTCTCCTGTTCCTTGCATTCAAGGTCAAATTCGCCTTCTCCATAAGGGGGCACAGAGACCCGGAGGTTAAAGTCACACTTGGGAGGAATTGAAATCTAGTTATTTCATTGGGCTCTGAGCCTCTCTTTACGAATGAATGAAATAAGGAATGGTGTATAGCTTTTTAACTCTACTGGATCATCAACTTCAATAACTATTATGACTTTGCTGGTTTGGAATCCTACAATTCCATGTTGTATCAACACCCGATGGTGACCAGTTATAGTAATGAAATATCTAGAAAAAAAATTGAATGGATTCAGATGAAAAAAACAATTTCTTTCAACGGCGGATCAATGGCTTTCCTGTGTTGATTCTTCACATGTTTAGCTATCTGTGCTTCGTTCTCTTCGATATCATTTTAGGTAAACCGCTAGTGGTAGGACTGGATTTAAAATTTATACATTACATGTCTCCTACCCAAGTTGTTCTTAGCCATCTCACTCCTGTCATTCTCCATTCCTAAAGCTTCTAAGGCCTCATCAGCGGGTTGGTCTTCCCACTCTATTTAGGAAAACACTCGGGTAGGAGACATGTGATGCATATAGCCATCCTTTCCCATGAGCTCGTCATTTGGCCAAGCTCTGCAAGCAAGCCCCATCACTTTGTCAGTCCGTCCCATTCTTTTCGGCATCCTTTCCTATGGGATGCCCATTTGGACAAGCTCCACATGCAAACCCATCACTGCAGCAAGTCGGTTAGGGAAATCATTCCCTCTGCCAAACCCCCAACATTAATAGATCAAGTCATCGCATCAGATCATCAAAGCACATTACATGAGATCTGGGTTGCACACAAGCCCACCGACCGACTCCACTGATATCAGTTTGAGCCATGTATGCTGCTCCTCCTTCCTCCAGGATCCAACCGTCGGAACAAATCACCCAGCGTATCATCTTTCCCCTCCACAACGTGACCTTCCTCCACAGATTGAATGAGACATTTCTCAAATGCAACCTCCTTAGTAATCCAAGCACTGTCTAGCCGCGAACAAAGCTGAGCATATTGACCAGATGGGAGGGTGGCTTTCAATTACAACAACTGATCACTATAGCCTTTACCGATTGATTGCATCTAGCCTCTAGTATCGGAGAGCAGAGCTATCACTTTATGCTTGCATCAGGGTACAACGGAACCAGCGTTTTTAGAATGAATTCCATTCACCTCTTTCCCCAAAAAAAGAGGATTGCATCTAGCCTCTAGTATCGGAGAGCAGAGCTATCGCTTCATGCTTGCATCAGGGTACAACGGAACCAGCGTTTTTAGAATGAATTCCATTCACCTCTTTCCCCAAAAAAAAAAGAGGAGGTCCAACTTCTTAAACCTTGGCATTCAATATTTCCTTGTTGAACGAGGTCACCCACCCAATAGTAACCTTACCATTCAATATTTCAGAAAGAGAAAGCGGCATGTTTTCCGATTCCATATTATATACAATCATAGATATAGATATATAGGGTATAATATGGTGATGTAGTGTGGGGTGAGATGGTTAGGTTTAGTTGGGCGAAACATGGTTGGAATCACATTTAGTATATTGTCTTGCTATGGTGTGTGGTTTAAGGAGTAGACTCTCTCTAGGGTGAGTCCTGGCTCTTGTTAAAATTATAAGAAGAAGTAGACTCTAGACTCCCCTTAGCATGAGTCTCGGCTCTTGCCAAAATAATGAGTAGACTCCCCCCTTGCCAAAATCATAAGAAGAGGGAAGGAGTAGACTCCCCTTAGCCTGATTGTCTACCCTTGCCAAAATCATAAGGAGTAGACTCCCCCCTTGCCAAAATCATAAAAGGAGTAGACTCCCCCTAGCATGACTCTAGGCTCTTGCCAAAATCATAAGGAGTAGACTCCAACCTTGCCAAACTCATAAGGAGTAGACTCCCCCTACCCCTAGCCTGAGCCTCTGCTCTTGCCAAAATCATAAGGAGGAGTAGACTCCCCCTCCCCCTAGCGCAGCCTCTGCTCTTGCCAAAATCATAAGAGTAGACTCCCCCTCCCCCTAGCGCAGCCTCTTCTTGCCAAAATCTTAAAAGGAGTAGACTCCCCCTCCCCCTAGTGCGAGCCTCTGCTCTTGCCAAAATCATAAGAAGGAGTAGACTCCCCTTTGCCAAAATCACAAGGAGTAGACTCCCCCAGCTTGAGTTTGGGCTCTTGCCAAAATCATAAGAAATTAGTATATCTGGCTTGCAGATTGTTGTATGTACTCTTGGTATTATAGTGGCAGCTATGAGAATTGATCATAAGTCTTCTTTAGGATTTTTGTTAAATTAAGTTTGGCAGTTACCAATTCACCACATTTTAAAATATATATATATATATATTATATAGTGTAACATAGAGAGGAAAAAGAGAAAAAAACGTTGAAAAAAAAAGGGAAAGCCGAAAACCAGCCTAATTACCTATTTGTTATTACATCATTCAGTTTGATTCATAATATTTCTATCCATTTTTTTTATTTTTTTTTGTAGTTTTTTAAAACAAAAGATATATTTACAAATAGCCGGATATCTTTAGCATATGCCTAGGACACAAGATACATTTGCAAATAGCAAGATAAAATCATATGCATTTGCACATAACAATTTGAAGACACAAGATGATTATCTTATGACTTTTGAATGCACAAAATATGACTGTAAATAGCAGTAAAGAAGTAAATTATATACCGTTGGTTTCTTGTTTTAAATTTTCAGTATTTCTGTCATTCTTGACACAGGATGCATTTGCACATAGCAATCTGAAGACACAGTATGATTATTATATGATTTTTGACGTTTCATTTTGCATAGTTTCAGAGAGTGCTTCTATTTTGTTTTGTATCAACGTTTTATTGATACAAGGATCCCGATCTGGTTAAAAGAATGGGAACTTGTTTTGTATTAATGAATTATTTATACAAGGAACCTGATCTGGTTAAAAGAATTGGAGCTACCACAGCTCTGGATGTTCGAATTATTTATACAAGTAACCTGATCTGGTTAAAAGAATTAGAGCTACCACAGCTCTGGGAGTCGATCCACTGGCATTCAATACACATTTGTTCCATGTGTTCCTGTAAGACTCTCGTACGGATGTGCGTTGCTTGCTGTAAGACTCCTTGTATGGATGTTCTTAATAGAAATTTATTTGCTGCTCGTGCGCTCAAGTGTCGGATGCCTCCGCTTTCAAAGTCATTGCATTAAGAGAATTAGTTGCAGGAGATGGTGCACAAGCTCCATTCGGCTACCACGTTAACAAACAATGTTTTTACTTCTGAGTTGGGCCTTGGAATTTTACAGATTTGATGCTGCCAGTTCAAACCGTCCTAAATTTCAAGGTTGGTTTCCTGGTTGTGTCCTGTGTGGACAGGTATACCATTGCATCGCACTCTTGTTTGATTATATGGTTTTCAATTATTTGAAGACCTAGCGAAGTTTATATGAATTACTTCAAACCTCTCAATCTGATTTGACTATGGTTTTGGATTATTTGAATAACCAAGGAAGACAATAATCAAACGTTGTTGTTAAACCTTTTGGTTAATCCCTTCAATGACTCATATTGCCTCAAATTTACACATCGTTAAACTTCCGGGTTAATTGAAATAATAACTTCACATCAAAACAACATAGCACCTGATCATCCTTAATCCAAGACCCATAAATTATTTCAATTAACTATGAGTTAGCTTTTGTGCCAATATTATTATTTAACATCTTAAAAAATTATTAATAAAAATATATATATATATTTTGAAATATATGAAATAGGATATTGTTATAAAAAATTTAAAACTTCATAATTAAATATTTACTACAACTAGATTTACAAAAAATAAATACAATTCAATGATAGATTTCATGTAAATTTACAACCTTAAACATTAATAAAATAATTGAACATATTACAAATAAGATAATTCTACCTATATAATACTTTCATTTCACACATTTATATAATTGAGATGGATAATAAAATGTGGCTTATGCAATGTTGATTAGAAATGTGGTTTGTAATATATGTTGCTTTTAGAAGCAAATAGATATATTTGCATAACCTTGAAAACAATTTGAATAAAGTGAAAGAAGAGACAATGAAATAGTCACCAGTGAGTATTAGCTACAATAATAAAATGAGAGTGACTAATGAGTGTGAAATAGTCACTCTGAAGCATTCGATACATGATTTATGTACTTTAAATTGATAATAAAATGTGTTTTATGCAGTGCCATATAAATGCAAAACAAATTAGAAAGTTTGTAATATATATTGTTTTAGAAGAAAATATATTTCCTTACATAATGTAGAAAATAATTTGAATGCACTAAGTAGAGGCTGAGATAGCTACTTCTAAGCATTCAATACATATTCACTACGAAATTTAAAGAATTATTGTTGAAAAATGTATCTATAAAATTAGGAATAATAGGATGTTAAAGTTAATTGGAGGAACACATTGTTCTAATTCATTCTTCTATATTAACTTAGTTAATGTTGTTAGTTTGTAACATTTATTTGTAGCTATATCATCATTATCTTCTATGTTGATACCATTGGCATAAAATGAGTCTCTATTATGTGTTATATGTGTGTTCAAATTAAGAAAATCTCTGACTTACATAGTTATTCTATCTCTCTATGTTGTCTTTGTTGTTTAGTCTTTGTTTTCCTGCTTTTGGTATCAAAACCATGAGGTGGTATGACATGTGAGAAACAATAATGAAGCATTGTTCATTGGCACTTGTGCAAGTTGGACTTTCTATGTTGTAGCTATAGGTTCATAGAATCTACTACATGAAGTATAAAACCAACCACATGAGGCATGTGATGTATGCAACTACATGGAATGTTTTTAGAAAGCTCATCTAGTGCTTCCTACAACTCCTGTAGATACACAAGTAGTTGGTGATAGTACTATTTTACCCATTAAGAAACTATCCTCAATGAATATCTTTACACATTTCCTTTCCTTCTCGTCCAGGAGATTTGTGAGGGAGTTAAGAGTAAATCTCAAATCTAGCCCTAAATTCTATAGCTCATAGTGATTGGTCGACTCTTGAATCTCTATTTCCAATTCTATCTAATGGGGAAAATAATCAACGAGGGAATTAATTTCATCTACATTAATAAACAAGGATTTATTGGTAATGGGGATCACGATATCCTCATCCCACGAAGGGTTTTCATCACCCTACAGATCAACCCTGATGTAGAAATTGTAATGGGGATCGACCCATGGACCAATGGAAGAGCTATCATTATTATTTCCAAGATCATTTATTATTGTTTTGTTAGTTTCTTTTTGTTGATTCTGGTCCTCAATTGATTCAATATTCATGGCGCTAACCTCCATGTAATAGGCTTACCATAGAGGGTTGTAGTTCTCATGATTTGAAATTCTAGATTTGTTTTAGTAACATTTTGGTTTTCATATTCAATTTTTCCTCTACAAACATAGGAATATATGGAGTTTTGATAGATTTAGGAGTGTTAATTTTGTAATCGGTGGCGTCAATATCATATTTTGGGCTCCTAATTTCTAATTTTGGTATCCTCCTAGGGGTCACATGTTGAGTTGTTGATTGCATCAAATTGGAATTAGTTGTTTGAATGTCAATTCATTTGTTTGAATGTTTCCTTGATTGAGTGATTATGTTGAATTTATTCATGAAAAACTTTTGATATATTATATCTAATAAATCTCTTTCCTTAAGAGAGTTTGGATTTTCCGTGATCTTCTTAGCTCTTCAATCTCCTCAAGTAGAGAAACCCAGACCAAAATTTGGGAGGTATAATTCACTAAGGAGGTTGAAGAAACAATGTGGAGCTAAGTTAATCTGGCCAAAGGAGAATGAGGTGCCACAACATTCATTACTTTTGAAGATTCCTAAACGAAGAGAAGGCATTAATCTATTACATGGAATATAGAACCAACAAAATGAGGCATGAGTATGCAGCTACATGGAATGTTTTAAGAAAGCTCATCTAGTGCTTCCTAGAGCTCCCATAGGTACATTGAGTACTTGGTAATAGTATTATTGTAGCCATTAAGCAACTATTCTCCATGTATATCATTACTCATTTCCCCACCTTATCTCCTAGATCTAGGAGATTTGTGAAGGACTCTAGAGTAAATCTTGACATCAAATCTAAGCCTAAATTCCATAGATCACAGTGAACGATCGACTCTTTAATCTCTATTGCCAGTTCTATCGAATGGGGAAAATAATCAAGGAGGGAATTAATGTTCTCTGCATTAATCAACAAGGATTTTTTGGTAATGGTGATCATAGGATTCTCATCCCATGAAGGATTTGTATCACCTTCCATATCATCCCTGGTGGAGAACTTGTAATGGGGATTGACCCATGGACCAATGGACGAGCTATCATTCTTAGCTCCAGGATCATTTTGTAGGAATTTACAGGGTAAGTTCCTCAGACAGAACACCAAAGGACACCGCTCACAAACAGATCACAGATCAATACACCAGTATTTTTGACGTGGTTAAAACCCTCAAAGAGGGAAACAGTACACGGCCTGAGCCAACGTGGCCACTTCAGGAATTTTATTAATAAAAGAATGAAAATTTACATAAGCTTCTCTCATGAACCGTTAACCTACAAATGACCCTCCATGCTCTTTAAATAGAGATCATGGTCCAATCGGGTGTTAAGCCTCGGATCAAGTGTCGGTAACACCGAGGAGAGAATGAACCGTCAGATCACTACATATCGTGACCATCGGATTGTAAGTTACAAAAGTACATAGTAAAGAAACACACTTTA
>APFE030263216.1:874-19318 GCA_000404065.3 Pinus taeda | reverse complement strand
AGGGCCCTGTAGTCAATGCACATCCTCAATGTGTCGTCCTTCTTCTTCACCAACACCATGGAAGAAGCAAAAGGACTTGTGCTCGGCCGAATGTGCCCGAGAGCCAGCAACTCCTGAATGGCCTGCTCAATCTCATCCCGATAGGCCTTGGGGTGCCTATAGGGGGTAGTAATCACTGCCTGTATACCCTGCTCCAGCGCAATGGTGTGCTCAAATCCCCGATCCAGTGGCTGTCCTGGCGGAATCTCCCCAAACACTATGGCATACCGGTCAAGGATGGATTGTATCTCTGGATGCACCGTCTGCCCTGTAGTCCTTACCTCTGATGCACGCAGCTCCACTGCCCACTCTACATCTCCCTTCCAGAAGACTGCCTCCATCCGATGAGCCGAAACAGTTTGAGCCGGATATGTGTGCTGTCCCCGTATCTTCTCATGCCTCCCTATCTTCTCATCATCCCACTCCATCTCTAGGGTCTTCCAATCCGTCGTGACCTTCCCTAGAGTGATGAGCCACTGAACACCCAGTATCATGTTGGTGTCCGGAATATTGACCACGAAAAAATGGTCAGTCAATGTGTAGGTGCCCATCGTCATTGATAGCTCTGGAACATAACGAGCACACATCATGGTCTGATCTCCTTGGACCAAGACTGAAAACCCATCGAAGCTCTCTGTCTGTATACCTCTCCGCTCAACCATCTGTGCATCGAAGAAGTTGTGGGTTGCCCCACTGTCAACCAAAACTGATACTCGCTGGCCACGTACTGTCCTCCGTACGTGTAGTGTCAGATACTTGGGAACTCCTCGCAATGCTGCAAGGGCCCCTCCAGTAGGTGCAAAAGATGCACTACCTACTGCTAGCGGTGGGGGCAGCAAAGGTTCCTTCACAGCATGACTATCTCCTGCCTCCATATCATCCTCATCATCCTCTTCCCTGCTGCTCTCGGAGAAGACCTCAATAAAATGTGCTTTGCCAACAGCACATCTATGTCCTGGTACCCACGGCTCTTGACAGGTGAAGCACAACCGCTTCTTCTTCAGCTCCCTCCTGGCATCATCGTCAATCTATACTCGTCCTGGATTCCCCTTTGGAGGTGGAATCCTCACATCCTTCCCCTTAGGCTGGAAAGTTTGTCTTTGGGGGTAAGGTGTTCGGGTCCTGGGTAAGACATCCTGTAAGTCCCGGGTCCTGCTAATAGCGTCTTGGAGTGTGGTTGGTCTAGTGGATCGGACTAAACCCCGAAGTGGCTTTGCTAACCCCTCAACATACATATAGATCCTCCATGTCGTGGATAGATCTAGCACCATCACTGAGACCCTCAAGAAATCCGCAATGTAGGTCTCTGGGCTCCCTGTCTGTTTGAGCCTTGTCAACTCCACAAAATGCTGCTCTGGATCCCTCCGATCAAATCGCTCCATCAATCTCCTAGTGAACTCGGCATATGTCGTCACTGTGGAGGGTCCGAGTGTAACCATCCGATGAAACCACCAATCCTAAGCCTCACCATCCAAATGCAATGTTGCCACCTTGATGGCCTCTGTCTCCGACATCTAGTTAAGCTGGAAATAAATGTCCAGCTTCTCCACCCAAGACTTTGCCGAACTGTTTAATGAACCATCAAATGTAGGCAAGTGGAATCTACTCGCTGCACGGTGGGTGTCACCATCATGGTAATGCCGGTACCCTCTATGTGGTCGCAGGGTCTACTATCCCGTTGGAGCTGAACAAAGTCCCCGAATGAGAGGGCTTCCCTGAACTCCTGCCCATAGGCCTGGTACTCTGCAAAATAATCGCCCATATGTCTGGGCTCTGCCTCCTGCTGGGCTACGGCTCCCGTGTCTGCTCCTAGGAAAGTGGGCATGGTAGAGCATGTAGGGGCATGTGAGGCCACCTGCTGCGCAGTATCACGCTACTCTAGCAAATGGTGGGATGTGCTCGATCCCTCACCAACCTGAAAAACCCGTGGGCTCTCACGCTGTCTAGCCTCTACTACCGTAAATCTCTGCCCCGTCACCTCAATTTGCCTCGATAGATCCTATACTGATTTGAGGAGCATATCCGCAAATCTCTTCCCGTCCTCATCTGCCATCGGATCCCCCTGCTCTGCGTCCACCACAGGCTCCTCCTGTTGTGCGTCCACCACCAAAACACAGTCTCCCTCTCTGTAGATATTCTCCAACCTACGCCCAGTGTCTCTGTATCTCCTACCTCTGTAACAGATGTAGGGTTTTTCCCCCGGTGTCATAGATTGCTAGCTCCACAGGCTGAGCCAGATCTATATGCTCTGATACCACTGTAATATCCCTTTTTCGAATATTCCTCAAACCCCAGGAAAACTCCAACCAAATACGTACAAGAGATATAATAACCGGGAAGCTCAAAATGATAAAAATAACAATGGTGCAGCATATAATAATATAAACATGAAATATAAGCAGATACTCAAGAAATGTAGCGAGAAATGCTAAGCCATTTTATTATACTGAGTGACAGAATGAGTACAGGAGGTGATCAGAAAGATGGCACCTCGACTTGCACAAGGCAAGTGAAGAAATACACTCAGAATAGCGGAAGAATGGCCTCTCTCAAAACTGCGTGGACGCTGCTGGAGAACTGTCGTGCTGCTGCTACTACTGGAAATCAAATAAGGATTTGGTGTTGTTCCCCTCCTTGGAAAATGCTGAAACTCTGGAATCGGACTCTACTCAAGAAACCCAGAAAAACCCATAAATCTTTCCTGGAATAATCGACCCCCAAAAATCACCCCCTTGGGGTTCTGCGCAGTCCCTCAATTCTCTGCACTGCCACTAAATGAAACCCTCCAGAAATCTGCCTGAAACCTCTGCCAAAACTCTCCAATATGCAAGGGCTGATCCCCTGCTCAATCTCCCAGCGCAAATCCTACTGCAAACCCTCAATCCAGAACTATTGCTAGAAACAACTGCATCATCCCTCTCAGTGCTGCGCAGTCCTCCAAGGTGCTCAATCCTCTTGCCCAAAATGTTGATGAAACTACTACTGAAATGCTAATGGAAATACCTTGCCCAAGCAGGCACTCGAAGTCCCCCGGGGCTAAGGGTGAGATCTCCGAACGAAGACACTCAATGCACTAAATAGTGCTGCAGACTAGCTAAACAACCAGCGTGCTCTAAGTCAAAGAAACTATCTCAAATGCTCATAACTGAATGCCAAAATGAGGAAGCTCCTCTTTCCTTTATAGCCTTTGCCTCTCTCAATCCCAAGGCCCACCTTCTCCAACGTAATTCCTCTCTTGCCACGTGTTTCTTCCCTTCTGAGCAGTTCCTCCAAGTGTCTGCATGGGCTCCATCTCTACGTCCCCCTTTGGCCCCCTTGGCTCATTTTTAAGTCACAACGTTGTGCTACTAGGAAGTGACTTTTATTCTAAAGGTGAGTCATGTCCCCTTTCCCTCACCTTTTTATTCATAAATAACTATAGAAGGCAAAAATAAGCAAAATTGAATATTCCAATTAGCCATGGCAAATTAGGAATATTACAGCAGTTTCCAACAATTCCCCTCATCATGCCCTTCTTTCTCACAATGAGTACAAGAGGGCCTTGCTTCTCTTCTCTTCGTTGTTGTTGTCCTCTTCGGGCGGTCATCTTACTCATGCTTCTCCCTGCTTTCAAGATGTACATCCTTCACACTAGCTTCATCAAGAGACTTAGGTTCAAATAATAACTATGAATGACACAAATAACTATGCAAAGAGCTAATATATTTCATCAACATCCTAGAAGTGTCTAGTGGAACATTCAATGCTAATTCTTGTTTTCTAAACTCCTTTGTAAAACTCTGAATAGTTCAATCTTTGTTTTGTTTCAAATGTTGCCATTCCATCATGACCTTCAGCCTATAACCCAATGGGTAAAATTGTCCTCTTAAAGCAGAAATGAACTTAGACCAAGATGAAAGAAGTTTACAACTACTCTTACCACCTTGTTGCATCTTGCCTTCCCACCATACGAGAGCGGTGCCACTCAATCGAAGGGATGCTAGTTGGATCTTGGCTTCATCCTCTTTGATTTGTTGTATACAACAATACACTTCAACCTGTCTTATCCAATTATCTAGCTTTTCTGCATTAGATTCTCCACTAAATGTGGGTAAATCAAATTTAACATCCAGCTTGAAAAAGGGCTTTTTACATGCATTCCTATGATTTTTGTTAGAATGATGAGAAGAGGAAGAAGAACTTTCACTGGAGGACAGAGAGGGAGGAGGCTCTTCTCCTCCACCTTCATGATTTATCGAGGCATAATCATTTGGTTCTTTCTTCTTCGGATTGATTGTCTTTTCATATTCTACAAATAACTTGTCACCTTTCTCTCCCACGGTGAAGATCTTGCGATAATTTAGCTCTTCCTCCAATCGAGCTTCCTCATCTTCCATGTTTCGTCTTCATAGTGCACCCCCTGCTTCAGGATCAAAGGATTGAAGTTTTCCTTCACCTCTTTGGAGCTTGTTCCTGGTTAGCACTCACTCATGAACTCGCATCAAGAAGACTTGCTATGGTACCAAACGTGATCGAGATCTTTTAACTTCAAGGATGCATTTAGAATTGCATATAAAACCAAGTAACTTAACACATGAAAAAGAAGCGGAAATCATAAAGAAACCATGAGATCAAAGGAACACAAATGATTTGATTATGGATTTCACCCAATGTGGGTTACGTCTCCAGGCCCTGCTCAAAGTAGGGAGGTCTTCTTTTATTAAGTGGGATCAAAGAAATCAGTTACAAACAACTTTACAAAATTGACCCTTATACCTCTAATTCAGATGATGGCCTAAAAATGGAGAGCTTGGCTAGAGAAGCAGACTGCATTGATGGATTCCTAGTGCGGAAACATGCAAAATCGACTATAAACTTGTCAAATTCTAACACTGGGCCTTTAAAGGAATCTTTTCAGCTTCTAAATGATTCCCTCGCTCATGGTTCCACACCCCTAGGTTGCTCAGGGTTCCAAGCCCATCCTCCGCTGGTCCCCTGTTCAAATGGCGTATGAGTGTTTAAATAATATTGACATAGCAGAGTTAACAAGGTAACGAGCCATGGCTCATTGGTAACCACCCGGTGGATTGAGTGGGGGTAGGCTGGGTTCAAAACTTGACCACCCAATTCTTGGCATGCATTTGTTTTACAACTCAGTTTCGTATATTTGTTTTAACGGGCAGTCAATATAGCAATGGCGGTTATATAACACGCGATCACCGGTTTATTTATATGTGATCCAGTCGAGGGTTGGGCGGGTCCACTGGGGGTGACCTGCCCATCCCACTATATATACGGATTAAGTGGGGGTGGGCTGGGTTCAAAACTGTTGACACCTAATCATAGGGATTGGGTGAACAACTGTAATTAGTGTAAATAAATAATAGAGGGAATGGAGAGTCATCTTCTGAAACACTCTCAACTTATGGAATCTTCTTGTGAAGCACTCTCTCCCCCGCATGAAACTCCAACAACGGATGATACTTTGAGTGATGTGATTGACAAAATTGGGAGACTCAATCTTGATTCAGTGCCAACTCAATCAACAGAGAAACCTGGACCATCTCAGAAAGGTCCCCCAAAGTGACTGACAAAGACACTTGAAAGTGTTCATCCTGATGAGGTTGGAAAGACAGGAGCTAGAAATTCAACCTGGCAAAATGGAGGTGATGTAGATGACTCTGATTCACCTGTTGATATGGATGTTTCTTATGATTGTCAATTGAATTTGTCTACAGATTTTGAACCAACTTCCTTCAAAGAAGTTGCTTGTCATGATGAATGGAAAGAAGCAATGCAAAAGGAGTATGATGCCTTGATAAAGAATGGCACTTGGAAGCTGGTTGATCCTCCATTGGGAACCAAATCAATTGGCTGCAAGTGGGTCTACAAGAACAAGTATAAAGTTGATGGCTCATTTGACAAGCACAAAGCCAGGCTTGTGGCAAAAGGTTTTGCACACAAGGAAGGGGTCAATTATGAGGAGACTTTTGCCCCCACAGCAAAATGGGCTACCATCTGGACACTCTTTGCCCGAGCAACTCAGAACGGTTGGAAAGTCCATCAAATTGATGTAAAAACTACTTTCTTCAATGGAGATCTAAAAGAGAACGTTTTATGTCCCAGCCTGAAGGATTTGTTGTAAAAGGACATGAACATAAAGTATGAAACTTGTGAAATCCTTGTATGGCCTCAAACAAGTACCGCGAGCCTGGTATGAAAAACTAATTGAGCATCTTCTGAAAGTCAATTTCAAACATTATGATCTTGATGATTCAACTTTGTTTATCAAGAAGGTTGGTAAAACAGTTGTATATCTTGTGGTATATGTAGATGATCTTTTGATGACAGGGAACAATGAGAGCTACATTGCATCCATAAAGAAGGAATTGAGGAAAGGTTTTGAAATGACTGATTTGGGCTATGTTCATTACTATCTTGGTATTGAAATAACTCAACATCCAAAGTCCATAATCCTTTCTCAAAAGAAGTACATTGGAGATCTGTTGAACAGATTTGGCATGACTGAATGCAATCCTCTGACTATTCCAATAGTACAAAACTTAAAGCTCACATCCATTGAAGGAAAAGAATTTGAGGATGCAACAAAGTATAGACAGCTTGTAGGAAGTCTCAACTACCTAACTACTACTAGACCAGACATTTCGTTTGTTGTTGGAATCCTCTTTAGGTTTATGCAAAAGCCTTGTGAGGGACATTGGTCTGCTGCAAAAAGAGTTCTAAAGTACTTGAAGGGAACTCAGGACTTTGGAATCAAGTATACACAGGTGGGCAACTTCAGCTTGATTGGATACTCTGATTCAGACTTCGATAGAGACAAAGAAACTAGGGTATCTACTTCGGGTTATGCTATGAGTCTTGGATCAGGAGCTATCTCTTGGAGGTCATGCAAACAATCAGTTCTAGCAGATTCCACAACAGAGGCAGAATATGAGGCAGCAACTGAGGCAACAAAAGAAATTGTGTGGCTCAGGGAAATTCTGGAAGGTTTGCAGGTAAAACAAGTACAATCGACTCCACTCATGATTGACAATACCTCGGCAATAAAGTTGGCCAAAAACCCAAAGTTCCATGATCGAACGAAGCACATCAATACAAAATATCAATTGATTCGACATCATGTTGAGGCCAAAACAATCCATCTTTGCCATTGTTCCACGAATGAGCAGATTGTAGACATCTTCACCAAAGCGCTTGGAAGAGAAAAGCTTGAAAGATTCAAAACAATGCTTGGACTCACTAACATCCCTTCAAATTAAGGGGGGGAATGTTGACACCTAATCATAGGGATTGGGTGAACCACTGTAATTAGTATAAATAAATAATAAAGGAAATGGGGAGTCATTGGGAGATGAATTGAGCAGTCACTCCCTCTTGTATATAATAATGAACAACCTAAATGAATAACACAATTACATTTGAGGAGTTACCTCTTGGCCTGACAAAAACCTGACCACCCGATTCTTGGCATGCATTTGTTTTACAACTCGGCGTTGGTATATTTGTTTTAACGGGCGGTCACTATAACAATGGCGATTATATAACACGCGATCATTGGTTTATTTATATGTGATCTAGTTGAGGGTTGGGCGGGTCTGCCGGGGGTGGTCCGTTGGTTAATGAATGTTGGGGGGTGGCAACCCGCCCCCCAAAAATATTTTTTTTTTGTTTTTTATAGAAACAATAGATAAAATTTTCTGCCAGAAAATAAGGGTTATTAGATAAATTAAAGAGGCGGCAAATTCGCCTGTTTCGGTGGCCAGATTCCATGTGTCAGGACTGCCAAATTGTTGCCTCATTAGTGACTGCCACTTGGCCAAGCTTGAACATAAATTTGACCAGCTATAACTTGAGCATACGAACTCGAATTTGAGTGTCATTTGCACTTTTGGAATCAGGGCAACGAGCACTACGATTTGGTCCTGGTTTCACTTCTATTTGAGGACTTTGATTTTTGAGCTATTTTCAAGGTCACTTCTATTTCTAGATCCTCTTGGATCAATCCTCATAGTGAAGCGTGCCATAGAGGGATGTGTGTATGAGTGGATAAAGTAGATGAGGTGAGGGGTCAAAAACCTTGCATGGTAATTACTAATTAGTCTTCCCTAGCCAACTCAAGGTCCAACTAGCTCCTCAAATCTTGTTTTAAAGGATAAGTATGATGATTTAGCATATGTGAACAAGCTAAATTGAGGCGAGGGTGAATTGACCTTTTTTCTTTTGTTTTGGCTCAACATATGTGCCAAAGTGGGAGTGCCTAGTCTCATGTATACCCTATGGGCTTTAAGTTACGACTCCTAGTGACAAATTAGCAAGTTGAACTTACAAAAAAGACCTCAATGAAGAATTAGAATAATAAAGTACTAATAGGCCAATACTTAGGCACTTAACTTATGGTTTAGGACTTGATTACAATATCTTGAACCAATTGGGTGCATTCACATTGCAAAAAACAGATAAATGAGAATTTAGGGGTTAATAAAGTTCAACATTTAGGGAATTATAGACAAACAATACCATGCACCTTTTAGGAGATGGAGTGAAATGGAATGCAAGTGTAATTGAGTCTTTTTTTAGGTAAAAGGTTAATATGTGACATGGTACACAAATCACTGAGGCAAAATGATGAAGTGTGGTGAAAAGGTATGTAAGAAGTGGGGTTTACCTAGGCAAAAGTGATGATATGCTTGCAAGAGTCAAGTTACCTAGGTAAAATTGTGGAAATGACTTGGAATATGAATGAAACTAGGAAAGTACATCACCACATTAGGGGTTACTTATGGCCTAACCATGCAACATTAAGTGAAAGTGACTAGGATGTGACTATGTGATCATTATGATGAAGACAAGATACACCACTGAAGCAACCTCCACCAATAATCCAACCTTTGGAAGGCTAAAATGGTCCAATCAACCAAGGCAACCTCATCATCATCAAGGGGAATCACCATGCTCATCATCCAAGAAGGTCATCGCATGAAGGACTGTCTCAAGCAAAAATAAGTGTGTTATCTGTAGTCCCCCAACATCCTTGCAAATCACCCGTAAAATATGCATTTACCACTTGTGTCAACATGAGGTGTGATAGGTCACGAATCCAACAATATGGACTCCCAAGCCAATCCCCAGGAACAAAAAGGGCAGAAAACCAAGAGCTATCTCTTTGTAGATTACATAAGTTCATTGGAAATTTGATAGTATTGCTTTGTCTCATGGTCCCTGTCTTGAGAAATAGTTAGGGCAGCAGTTAGCGTTTCTTATTAAAATTGATTTCTCTTTTCTTGATAATTACTTGTGATTCTTTATTACTTCTTCTTTTGATTCTCATGTTTTTATCATCAAGATAATTGCCAAACAATGAAGATCACAAACATAAGAAAGAGAGACATCAAAGATAGGCTCCAAGCGAGGGAAAAACCCCTCCAAGGGGAAAACCCAAAAGAACTTCTCTTCTTATATAATTACTTTCAAAGGAGACTTCCAATACTTAAGACAAGACTTCTCACTCTCACCAAGAATTAAGTGAACCAACCAACCAAACTTCCATTTCTCAAACTTCAAAGATGAACTTCATCAACTTTTTGCAACTTTGAATATGAGTAAAATTTAGAGACTTCTTACATTTCAGACCTGAAGGTCTTCTAGACAAAACAACTCCTTTGTATGGAACTTCTATCCCTTTTTGCAACCTTCGCATACTTCTCTAACCGCATACCAAATCTTCAATTATATGCACAGATGATCTCTTTCCAAAGGGTACGAAGTTTCTCTTATAAATAGCTTTCCAAGTGGGTCCATAAGCCCTCTCTAGGCCGACATCTACTGACTGACTAACTTGTTCTTGGGAGCTGACTTAGACAATTTCTTGAACAAAAGTAATTTTTCCTTTCTTTGTTACAACGACCCAAATGGGTCTTTTACATCATTATAATGACCTTGACTCAAGACAAAACCTTAGAAGCACACAATGGGTGCTTTGACCTACAATAAAAAAAAAATTGAGCATGAAACCCATACTTTAATAAAATAAAATTTTCTTTTACAATAATTTTTCTTTTTCTTTCTTTTGACAAGTACATAAGAATTACATCATCTCATGAGCCAAATGGCTAGCTACTCTTTTCAACACTCCCTCTTAACTAGGGAGGTATTCATAATTGATCAACCAGTACAAGGACAATACTCACTTTGAAAAGTTCTCATAAGAAGAGTGTCAACATACACAATGCTAGGGATCTAGAATCTAGATACCATAACTACCAAGATATCCTCCCAACAAGGACTAAGGTGTCATCAAGGAAACTTGCCACTATAGGTATCATCAGGCTACAACCTTGGTATTAATCCAACTGGATATAGATACCATCTAGGCCTCTTGCCAAGACACCAACCCTTATAGGGATGTAGGTATCATCAAGGTCAAACACTAAAATGGAGCGCCATAAGACTACGATACTCTCCCACACCAGGATCTAGACATCATCAAGGCCAAACTATAGCTGAGATCTCAATACCAACCAAGCCAAGATGTCCTCCCAAGTACCATCATATAGGCACGCAGCCTAAGGTACTCATCTCTCCCTCTTGACCAAATCAATCCAAGCATGCTTATAAAATATTAAACTTATCAGGGAGAGATCACCACATCAACTACTTGTTCATCGATTAGAACATATTGTAGCCTCACGACCCAAATCACTTCCAATATATTGGTTCTTATTATCAATATGCTAGAATAAAATGTGGGGTCCTCAACCATTCTCATGCCTCTTAGGTTATCACAATATCCAAACAAATCTCGGCGGAAGCTTCCTTTTTCCAGCGAGCAACACCAAACTTAGCCTCAACACTTCGCAAATCAACCGAGTCTTTGTTTACAAGAATAACCTTCAATAGTGCTTTATTGATTCTTCTATTTCATTCTTTCTTCATGGTCTTCACTATACATATGGTTGTCGGTCTTGGCCCATCATATCCTTCTTCTCAGCTATGGAGGATATACACTTTCCTTCATCCAATCTCCCTCTCAACTTGGGAGATAAGTTCATCATTAACAACTTTATTCTTCCAACTACATAGGCCTTTTCTTTTGCATCATCAGAGAACTTCGACCTTTCAAAACTTCATTCATATGGCAACAAGGTCATCTTTCAATCATCAATGTCAACTTCAATATCATCAGGGTTCTTGCAACTCCCTCTTTCCATCATGCTCAACATCATCAAAAAGTCATCATCAAGTGTGAGGTAGGCATACATCTTTACAACCTCTTGAAAATTATGTACTTGCAAATCTCATGAGCAAGGACAACCAAACAAAAATATATATGTACAAGAGCATGAAATTAACTTTCTCAAACTAGTCTTATAATGTTATCACAAGGAGAGCATCTAGGGTTATCAAAAACTTTGAAAATAAACCTTAGATATCCAACAGATAAACCATGTTAGGTTTTCAACCATAGCAAAATCATTTACACCTAGGGTTATACTTTCACGCCCTACACTTTTACATCAACTTTTTTCTAGGGTTTTGTCATAAACCCTAGATACAATTATCAAAACCTAAAAATCTAGGGTTTTACCAAAGTGAACAAATATCAAAGGATAATACTACAAAGGTTGATTTTAATCTGGAAATCAATCACCCTAACAATATAAGAATCTTTATAATTCTCTAGGAAAACCCTAGATATAAGGGTTATTAATAGAAAGCAAAATTTTAAAGACAAAATGATCGTACCTTCTTATATGATGGAGACATGCTACAAACTTTACAATCTTAAACATACCTTGAGTTCTCCTTGAAGGTCTCCCTCTGCAACAAGGTTTCTCACAAATCCCTTCAAACCTTTCTTTTGGAATATTCCTGCAAATCTTTCTTCCAAGGAAAATACAAGAGAAAGGATTATGAGCAACAAAAATAAAGCTAAAAGTAATGAAATACAAAAACTTATCCTCTTGAAGGGCTCCCTTTCATCATGAAAGTCTTCTTTTAACCTTAGAACCGAGCATGTCACAAAACCCTAATACAATTCATGTTAGATCCTATATGCATAAAAACAATTATACATACCTCCAGGACTACATACCTTAGTCCTCCATACTTGTGAGTGATCATTCAAGATGCCAATGCTTGATGCTTCCATTACAGTTTGCCTTATGTCACACAAGAACGTTCCTTCCATTCGACAAGCTGTTTCTCCAAGCTTCAAACAGTTCTAGGGATTTTCCTTATTTCGCTGCTCTTTAGCAATAGGTCTGTTGCCTATTTCAGGACTGTAAGTTAGGTACTTCTGAAATCTTTCTTTATCCTAAAACTAGGGTTTCCCACCTTTACAGTATGTGCTTTGTAAAGTCTTCCATACAGGTCACCCTGGTTCTTCTGCTAGGCGCCTTATATTACAGGCTGGAATGATTATTTCTAGACCCTTGTTCCTTCTCAATGTAACTTCAAGACTTAGGTCATTCAGATTTCTGAAAATGAGTAAGTTTTTTGGCCCCTTGTCTAGTTCTCATGCCTTGCGGTCCTTTACCCACATATCTGATCATTGTTACAGAAGTGTTGGCCTCTCTTCTTCATCATAGCGAAGTTAATACAGAGTTATTATTGATTTTTGAGCACAGAACTTCAGCCTAATGGATACCATATTCTTCATCACAGTAAAGACATTCAGACATCTTCTCTCCTTTGATATAACCTTATTACTGATTTCAAACACTGTTTTTCAGACCACTGTTAAGTATTGGTTTTTCTTATGTACTGAATTCTTTGATTAGGTCTCTTACATGGAGATTTCTTTCGCTGGCTAGGAAATGACTGATATTAATCCACAGAGTTTCGTTCTTCATAGAGTATATGCACAGGTCCCTAGAATACAGGACATTTGACCTAATTCTAGACCAAATCATAAGCCTCCTCAGGATTTACTTCCTTTCTTTGACACACAACTTTCGGTCCTTAGGCTAATAAAGGATGTGAAGTTCAGTCTTGGTCTTCTTTTAATATAGGACTGTGGCGACATTCTTTCCAATCCACACTTTAAACAATACTTTTGTAGCTTCCACTAAGAGTTTTGGTTAAGAGTTTATTGATGCCAATCTCAGAGAATTTGCGGTCCTTATAGATATCTCAGAACATATGGATACCAAGCCCAGATCTGTAGCCTTTCCAACCGCCTTATCTTTGACCTTAGCTCTGATACCATGTTAAGAAATCGTTAGGCCAGCAGTTAGTGTTCCTTATTAAATTGATTTCTCTTTTCTTGACAATTACTTGTGATTCTTTATTGCTTCTTCTTTTGATTTTCATGTTTTTATCATCAAGATAATTGCCAAACAATGAAGATCACAAACAAAAGAAAGAGAGACACCAGAGAAAGGCTCCAGGCCGGGGAAAAACCCCTCCAAACGGGAAACCCAAAAGAACTTCTCTTCTTATATAATTACTTTCAAAGGAGACTTCCAAGACCTAAGACAAGACTTCTCGCTCTCACCAAGAACTATGTCGACCAGCTAGTCAAACTTCCATTTCTCGAACTTCAAAGATGAACTTCATCAGCTTTGTGCAACTTCGGATCTGAGTAAAACTTAGAGACTTCGTACATTTCAGACCTCAAGGACTTCTAGACAAAATAGCTCCTTTGTATGGCACTTCTATCCCTTTTAGAAACCTTCGCATACTTCTCTAACCACAGACCAAATCTTCAAGTATATGCGCAGATGATCTCTTTCCAAGGAGGACGAAGTTTCTTTTATAAACAGCTTTCCAAGTGGGTCCATAAGGCCTCTCTAGGCTGACATCTACTGGCTGGCCGACTTGTTCTTGGGAGCTGACTTAGACACTTTCTAGAAAAAATTAATTTTTATTTTCTTTGTTACAACAGCCCAAATGGGTCTTTTACATCATGATAATGACCTTGACTCAAGACAAAACCTCAGAAACACATAATAGGTGCTTTGACCTAGAAACCAAAAAAACCTGAGCATGAACCCCATGCTTTAATAAAATAATTTTTTCTTCTGCAATAATTTTTCTTTTTCTTTCTTTTGACAAGTACATGAGAATTACATCATCTCATGATCCAAATGGAAATTATGAAGACGGATACTAGTTACTCTTTTCAACACCCTGATCTAGCTGAGTGTAGGTCATGAAAATTCATTGTCTTTCTTTTTGTGCTCACTCATAAAAACTTGTTTTTGCATTCTATTTTTGTCCCCACTTATAGAGAGGGCATTACAGTTATAACATGTATCGATTGCAAAACCCCAGAACATGAGAGAGAGTTTTAGTCACTAGTTTTGAATTTGTGGAAATGTGTTTCTATACTTGTACTTCGTTTGTTTAACTTACATTTTAAATTTACTTCTGTTTATGGTTTTCAAAGAAGCATCCCTTGACCTCGAAATGTGACTGGTATGTTTGACTCTGGAGTCAATATTATAAATGTTCTTTGCATTTTTGGAATGCGTAAGAAAATATTTTATGGGTGGTTTTTCATTTTCTGGCATCAGATATGCTGTTGAAAGCATCGGTCTGGCTTGCAAATGGGCATATAGAAATGCAACTCCAGGCACCATTTTAAGTGGTAAGTTATCAGATAGTTATAGAATTATACCAGATAACTTGAATTTAGTTTTAGAATTATACCAGTCAACATGAATTTTTCAGCATTCTAAGAAAATAGAAGTTTTTGAATCACAGATGACTATTTTCTCTCTCGACTACCTATTGTTGAGAAACAACTTGGAAAAGGAGGCATAAGGTTGGCTGCAACTCTAAATCGTATATTTGATTCAATTTCGGTTCAAAGTCAAAGGTCAGCAATATGACAAGGCTGTTATGGGGATACAGGACAGTTCAGTGAACTCAATTTGCAATAGGAATAGAAGCATTTCTGCGATATTAAGTGGTAGCTTGTGCCTGTATTTCTTTTCAGTTTTATACTGTATTTATCATATTTATGTTGCACCTTTAAGACATTATGACAATTATTCATTTCCAAATTATCTAAAAAGAACCTACTGTAATTTCCACTGGTTTCTTGGAATGATACCACTTATCTATATTGCTTCAAGAAAAAAGCAATAGAGACTTGAAACCCCTGCTTGTGTTATTCTGTTTTCGTTCCCTAGGGCCATGGATGATAAATTTCTATATGGTCTCTTGTTTCTTATAGACCTATTTACATATGTTGTTACAAATAGGTAAATATATCAATCAATCTGCTTCACGTTCCTAAAATACGGTAGCTACTTTGTATTTGTTCCAAGTCGGATTTTTTTTTATAATGGTAATGTATATGATTATGGGCATTATTGTGACACGGATCAACCAAATGGAGATTTAAATTGAAGATGCTATAATGTTTATTTTTTTCCCCATGAAAATTTAGTGGGAAACTTCAAGAGCTTTTTCATATTTTGTTGATGGTATCCCGTATCAATTTGTTGATAAAGATTATGACATAATATGACATTAAATTTGGTAGGGGGAGCATTGAGTAAGACACACCGCAGAGACAGCAAATTTGAGAATCAATCTGAATATTTTTACCTGAAATTCGAAGCATTTAATTACATATATAGCCCATCAAATTATATTATAATATTGACTTATATCTAAATTTGAAATAATTTACAATTTTATATAAATTATTATTATATTGTAAATATTAATCATTGCAATTTCCTTTTTATATTTTATTTGAAACATGTACCGAATTAATTACTTCACATTATGAATATGCTTATTTAAATATCAAAAATGGTATCCATTCGTCATTGTAATTGCTTTTGGCGACACTTATATTCATGATTGCAAAATGCATTGATTAAGAGTATGTCTATTAAAAACTAATTGAACAATTACAGGCCTCTTAAAGGAATAATACAGATTTTATATGCCTTAGACACCTCATCCATAATTACTTTGGATTCACAAACATTCAATTTGTATTTAGATGCTTTGTTATGAAACTAAGTAATTGAACCTTAAAGTTCTTTGGAGCGATAATACATAAAAGACTTTGCATACAAGCAATAATAATCCTTCCAAATAGGTTATATATATTATATAATGTAATACAAATATATCAATAATCAACTTGGATCTAATGGCACTAACTAAATTGCTACCATGATAGTTATGGTCCGTTGCTCATATCTGAGAAATTTATTCATGTATTAAAACATTTATTTAAAAAAAAATTATAAAAGAAACAAGAAGCCCAATTTGTCTTCCATCATTGTAAACAACCAAATTTAATGGGGCGTGTAGTGAAATCATATTCCTAATAATAATGAAATAACATGATAGATTTTTATATTGAGCAACTTTAATCTTTTGTTTAAAACAAAATTCATTAACATAAACATCAATATACAATAATATATTGCATTTGCACTATTCATTCTTTAAATTAAGCATAACCAATAATATAAATAATTTTTAGCTGAGATTCATCTAACACCGGATTTATCATGTGCCGAGAGGGATCAAATCTCTCGAGGTGTAACCTTTTTTTTTGGTGTGTAAAACTTGAGGGAAGGTTTGCACCTTGAGGGATTTGATCCCTCTCGGCGCATGATAGATCTGGGGTTAGATAGATCTAAGCTAGTTTCAATTGAGGGAAACAATGTCACATTTTTAGATTATCATTATTATGTATATGTTTGACATGAAATTCAAAATTCACATTATGTTTTCTTTGTTTGGCATAAACATATCATTCTATTCTTTATTTTGGTCTGTGTTGCTTTTCTTGAATCGTTTGTATGTCTCTGTTGGGATGTTTTAAGATTGATATTGCACATCCATTTCATTTAATTTAGGTATCACAACTTTTGTTTGGTATGTGTTGCTTTCCTTGAATCGTTTGTACATCTCTGTTTAGATGTTTGAAGATTGATATTGCACATCCATTTAATTTAATTTTAGGTATCACAACTTTTGACAACTAATTAATTCTAAATAGTGTTCCTCCAAATATTACAAAATATATCTTGAAGAGTAGTTTTAATAATTTACTACATCAAGTTTACTCTTGAAATAATTTGTTTTTTTGTTTATGTTTGAAATAATTTATTTCCTAAAAAATTATTTTGATGATTTCTTTTTATCTATAGTCTACTTTGCAAAGTCAAGAAATAATGTATTTTCATTTTTTTTAATGAGTGGCCAAACTTTTTAAATCTTTACATTATTTGTTTCTCCAAACAAATATCACATCTCCTTAAAGAATATTTTGATTTGTTTTGATGTTTATAAATATACATTTTCCTCTTATAAATATTTTGAATACATTGTTGTATGCAATTACTCTATTAGTAATTTCGAATATATGTAATTTTGAATATATGTAACTGTTTATTAGCAATTAGTTGGTGATGGAAAAGGGAAATGGTCTTGTCAAGGATTAATTTTCATTTCGTAGGAGGATTGATTCTGCACATCTTTTTCATTTTAATTCTAGGTATTGCAACTTTTGACAGCTAATTATTTCTTAATAACATACCTCTACATATTACTAAATATATCTTGATTTTTTTTTTTTTTTTTTATTAATTGTGGCCTCAAGATTAACATCTAATGCTTCTAATGCAAATAATCAAATAGGATTAGAAAACAACATCCACACCGAAATAAATGCATCTAATGCAAATAATCAAATGAGATTAAAAGTCAACATCTACACTAAAATCAATGCATCTAGTGCAAGAAATCAAATAGGACTATAAATCCACATCTACACTGAAATCCATGCATCTAGTGCAAGCAATCAAATAGTATTAGAAATCCACATCTACATTGAAATCCATGCATCTAGTGCAAGAAATAAAATAGGATTAGAAATCTACATCTACACTAAAATCAATGCATCTATTGCAAGCAATCAAATATAATTAGAAATCAACATCTACATTGAAATCAATGCATATAGTGTAAGCAATCAAATAGGATTAAAAATCATCATCTACATTGAAAATTATGCATCTAGTGCAAGAAATATTCTTCCCTCTCCCCCATCCATTTGATCTTGAAAAATATTTTTAATAATTTATAGTCTCAAGATTAACAACATCTAATCCATCTAATGCAAGCAATCAAATAATATTAGAAAACAACATCTACATTGAAATCAATGCATATAATGCAATCAATCAAATAAGATTAGAAACCAACATCTACAGTGAAATAAACGCATCTAGTGCAAGCAATCAAATATAATTAGAAATCAAAATCAAAATTGAAATCAATGCATCTAGGGTAAACAATCAAATATAATTAGAAATCAACATCTACATTGAAATCAATGCATCTATTACCAACAATGAAATAGTATTCGAAATCATCATCTACATTGAAATCAATGCATATAGTACAAGAAATAGTATTCCCTCT
>APFE030263215.1:114287-126240 GCA_000404065.3 Pinus taeda | reverse complement strand
AAAAAGAATGTCTCACAACTCTTTGTCTCTTGCTCCTACATAATACAAGTCGCTACATCTATCTTCACAGAATTATACATCAAAGACTGAAGGGTGGGAATAGGATTGGAGGAGAGTCTCGAAACTTGGCTCAATAGTAAAGACACATAACGCTTTAGAGGGGTGCCATTCATCCTCCTAATGAATCTACAGTGGGCCAAAAATAGTAGTTTTTTAGCTCACAAGATATCCCTGCAGAGGTCACTACACGACTAATTAAAAATTCTATCAAGTCTAGAAGGTTGAACCGAAATCTCTTAAGTTTCAAGTTCCTATAAGGACACCACTAACTATGGGTTTTACATGGGGTTTATTCGATGGCACAACTCAAGGGAATCCACCCAGGTGTGGAGTAGGCATGGTATTGTTTATCATTCAATGCTCATGTGTACAAGTTAGATATGCTCCTAGTCAAGGCACAAACAATTGAGCTAAGTTCATATCCCTCTGCACCCTCTTGGAAGTAGCAACACTAAAAAGAGTGAAGTCACTACAAATCATGGGACACTCTAAACTATTTATTGATTAGGAAAATAATAAGGTTTTCATCGATAATATCTACTTACAACCAATCCTATAAGACATCAAAGATTGTCTAAGTTCTACTTTGTCTAACTATCATTCAATCACATTCTTTGAGAGCCTAGGATCACTATTGAGACTCTCAAAAGAAGCACTTGAGATGCCTATAAGAACATGGATGGTCACTAATTTTATGAATGGAGTAGAACGTGACCAAATAATCATCCACATTTAGAAAATTTCATTACAACATACCACACAATTTTTATACATATGCTCTCTCCAATAATTTTTTCTTTGGATGTGATCATTTTTTTATTTTTATCTTTTAGCCACACAAACAACAGTATAAGAATATCCCACTATTAGCAATAAAAATGCACCTTTCATCTAAATATATAAATATTGTTGACATAATAAAATTGGTAAATAACATATTTTGAATGTATAAGAGATAAAGAAGGTTTTTGTAGTTTTTGATTTAAATCAACACGAAACTAACATTAAAAAAAACACAATCTCTCAAATCTAAAATATCTATACTCACTCTTATGATTTTTTTTTTCATGAAAAAACATCTCTTCTCAATCGTTTCTTATGTTTTCTTATATTATTTATTTATAAATATATCTTTTGCTACCAATCTTCCTTTTTATTTTTGGTTTTATCTCTATTTTTTTTAATTATCTCTTTTCTATAATTAAATTGATTTTTTGGTTTTATTGGGTTTTATTTGGTTTTACTGTTTTCAAGTGTATATAAATAAATTTATATTACAAAAATAAATAATATATTATGTTAAATTTATATAAGTAGGTTAATTGTATCGTTTTATGATTATTCTCTTTCCCTTAAAGTTTTAAATGCATTTTATTTAGCTTAGTATAACCTCTGAAGAAGGATAAAATATAATTTATAATTAATCTTGTATATAATGGTATAACGCTTTATAGTTAAAAAATGTACGTAATATGATACAGTGATAAGCTATCCCAATAACATGTAGATCAATTTTCTTCTTACCTATGTGTTTGACTTATTTGATGACTAAAGGGTATTAGGACATTAACTAAGAATAATACGGGTGTAATGAAGGTTTTGTTTAGATAGAGATTAATTAATTTGGAAATGTTAAGGTAATATTTATATATTTAAAAGTGTTATATTTTCTAATTATTAATTCTTTATTAAATAAAAATTAGGTATAAATAAATAAATATAGATAGTAATTAAATTTAAATAAATTTGATAATAAAAGTAATATATTTGTTTATAAATCAAGCTTATCATTTAAGTACAAATGTCTTGAATTATTGGTGAAAAGAGTTGAGCGGAAGAGCAAGAGGCAACTAGGGTTAGCGAACCACAGATTGCGTTGTTAATATCTCTCCCTTATAATAAATAATAAATTAATAATAACTAATAAAAATATACCAAAAAACTATATATAATAAAATAATGATAATAATAAATACATAAATAATAATAATACAAAATTTTAAGTAAATAATATAAATTAATAATAAATAAATCACTTGATAATAAATAATAAATAGATAAATGATATTAAAAATTATATAAAAAGAAATAGGTAATAAAAAATAAAAATAAAGATAGTAATAACCATATTTAAGAAATAAAAGAAGAAAATTATCAAAAAGAAGGAAATAAAACAAGAAAGCTAAAAATCAAAACAAAAGTAAAGAATAAAACAAGAAAAAAAGTTGCATGCAGACACATGGAGTGTGTGCATGTGGTTCCCCTTCCAATGTTTTGTTCTATTTAATAGATGGTGAGGATGATGGAAGGTATCCATCATTCCGAGATTCTATCTGTCATTCTCTTGGGAGAATGGTATACTAAGACTTAGGAGCACTGGCAGTAGTCATTGATTGAGGGCTCGGGGGTGGCCAGTTGTAGCAGAATCCTGCACAATTGAGCCTACGGTTGGGAGGAGAGTCGTCCCCAAAACCTTGTTGCGGTAAGCCTACTACTACCACAAGTAAGCCTAGGTAAGTACACTTTATAATTTAAGGTTAATGTTAATAACTTAATTAGATATCTATTTGGGCTGTTACATATGGTATCAGAGCTAATTTAATCCTTAGGGCCTATGGGCATCTGGAAATTTACTTTGTTGGATTTTTTAACTTGACTGGTTTTTAAGTTACAGGTTGATTACTTCCAGGAGGCGACATATTTTTATGAATTGGTAAATTATTCAATTTTTAGTAGATGTTGATGCTGGATAGGGAAACTAATTATTCATGTTTATTCAATGTTTTGTTCTCCTAAGTTTTCTTTTCATTTTTACAGCAGAAATCTCCAGAATTCTCTACTGTTGCGTAGGAAATCCGAGAGGCAGGGTGGTTTCAGATATATAAAACAACTGAAGCTCCATTTTATTTGATTTGCATTCTTTTCAATAAATATAAGATTATCAAAGAATCTAATCTGATTGAAACCCTGTTTTTTTTTACTTTGAGGTTTGCTTTTCTTTTCATTTTAAAAGTTGTGCCGAAGGCTCAGAACATTCAATGTAAAAATAGTCCTATTTTGAGTTATTCACTCGACTATTTATCCGGTGTGTTATCATCACATAAGCCATTGTAGATGAATATTGGATAATTTGTTTCCCTTATATCTTACATGATTTGAATTTTAACCCATCTCTCATGTCAATCATGAAATTCTGTACATGATGAATGAAGTCAGAACTGTTCTGCAGTCCCTGTCTTCTGTATTCTGTAATGATAAAATCAGTCTCCTTATAGAGTATGAGGGGGGTTATGGCTTTAAGCAGTTAGGGTTTTGTCCATTTGGGGCTTTTCTCCATTAAAATTAGCTTTGACCATGGATCTGTGGGAAAAACAACCCCAGAAAAATGAGAAGCCATTTCTGGAAAAACAGGGTACATTTCAGAAACTCGGGATCCATTTCCTTCTACATGGGATCCACCTCCATGACAGATCCAGGAAGTTCAGGATCCAGACCCACCGATCCTGCATGCAGGGGCAGTTAATCTGATTGCATAGATAATTTGGGGTTTTAAATACAAATATGTGGGACCTGCATGGTAGAATGAGAATAAAGTACAAATATAAACGCTGTCTTAATCCAAAATAATTCATATGAGGATTTTCGGGTTTAAAAATGAAAATGAAAAATGAATTTTCAACACCTTTTATGTGGTTGGTTGCCTTGTTCTGTTTCATTGCGCTGATAATTGTGACGCCTGTCATTCCACAGTCCCAGGAGTATCACAATTTTGCAGACCAACGCAACTTTTTCAGTGTGTTGTTACTTTTTCTTCACTCATATACATGCACACACTACGGAATACATGAAATTCTTGCAACTTTTCGACTCTGACAGCAATTCAAAAACTTACATGGTCTATCTGGAGTGCTTTTGGGTTGGCAATCTCTGTTGGGTAGGGTTTTAGTTGGAATTCTTTATGAATTTGCTTTAAGCGTTTATTCCCTTTTTTATTGAAATCACAATAATAAGAAAGTGTCTGCTTTTATTAATTTATACTTCGCTACTTCTATTGTACGCTCAGACTATATGAATCTATCACACAGTATATTTAGGCTAGTCACTTTGTTTTCAGTGTTGCTTCCTGATTTAAAATCTGTGTGTTTTGAAGATAGACTAGTGGCAAGCTGCTAAGTCGAAAAATAAGGTCCTACCCACCCAAAAAGCAGAGAGGGATGGACGGGTATACGCAGTAGCGACGGGACCGAAGGCCAGACGCTTTGGGAATTCTGCAATTCCTCCCAAACGAAATCATCTGTATGATATTAGAAGCACTTTCACCCTGTGACATAGCCATCTTGGCCTGTGTAAGCAGGTATTTCTTTTATAAGCAAATTTGGAATCTATGAATTTTTTTAACCATACGAAAACTGAAATTCAGTACATGAGATCACTAGAAGAGGACTTGAACATCCAACCTTGTGGGATTCCTGTATATGACACACCAATTAAAATTAAATCCCCACGCAACGCCCAACTCTCAGTTCTGATTCCACAATTTTGGATTTAATGAATAGAAAGGATGGCCATTATCAAAACCTTCTTCCTGCCCGGAAAAATCATGTTAAGTTTCTGCATTAAGAGAAAAATTTCAGTAACTTCGGAGTCGCAGGAATTTGCGAAGAAGTTTCACCAAAGTTTATGAAGCATGGTGGACCACATAATCTCAAATATTCAATTTTATTGGCTTTTATCTGTATACCTGTACTTGGTGGAGGAAGAGAGTTGAGGTCAAATACTCTTGCCCATAATAACCGTGGCCATGTCTATCATCGAACACTTGTTGAGATACTTGTGCAATATGCTTCTGCGGTCTATATGGATGATTTGAGTGCTCTAATTTCTTGGACTTGTTCTAGGTGCAATGGTTTGACTGAGGGTTTTCAGGTGGTAGAGCGTATAGTTGATGTACAACACTGCCTTCAGGCTTTTGTGGGTGTTGCAGAAGATATCAACGCAATTGTAATTGCATTAAGGGGTACTCAAGAAAGGAGGTGAGCAATTTTACTTCGTGAGAGATGCATGTCTTTGGCTTTCCAGTTATAGTAATCTGCAATCACATGATTAAAAAAAAATAAGATAGATGTTAATTATTTAGCCTGTCATTGAAGGAAGTTTCAGTCAGCACCACACGGCATAAAGTTATAGGAACCAGCAAAGAACTTCAGGTTTCATTTTTTAACTAAGCATTCTCCCTTAACAAATTGACGTAAAAATTGCAAGTTGTTCAAAGAAACATCGGGACAGAGTCTGAATCTGGAAGCTGTTCTTGTTTTTATGAAATCTGTGTCAATCAGTTTAAATGCAGAGATCACAAAACAATTTAATTGAACTAAAGAAAGACATTTAGGGCAACCTATTTGAAATGCAAAATACACAAATTTAGCAGATTAATTACAATATATTGAAAAGTTTCTCTTAAATGAGGTTCTAACATCTGAAGATAAAAGAGTTTTCGAAATCTTTTGACTTAACAGAATAAACGGCGCTTTTACAAGGAACGGGGCAAAATCATTGTAGAGGTTAGGCTTACTGTGTCCTTGTCTCGCAAATTAGGGGTACGATACTACGAGACTTTTTTTTGGGTGAATGCAAATTTAGATTTACAATTATTATTTACTATGCCAGTTCAGAAGCACTTGGATGTTAATCTTAGAGATTCATATCTAAATAGGTTTGTATGTTTCTCCATAAAGCTTTTGCTCTTCTTCATGTGCCATCTGCATTATATTTCTCTTTTCTTCTATTCCTTGTTTCTTCTGTTACGTTCACTGGAGTATACTTCAGCTGAAGGTAGTAGTGAATTCAGTGGTAGATTGCTTGCATTACAATCATAAATTAAAGGCAAACAAATATTGGGTAAGCCAACTATTGCAAAGCAATTGCTGTCAAATTCTGAGTAAAAAGGACAGAATTGTGGGTTTCATGTATTATGGCCAAAATCAGATTGCCAAAAATGAGAAATTAAAAATAAGTTAAAAAACATTCAAGAACATCTCAGAATAAGTTGATAAACTTGGCAACATCAACTTTGGTTTAAGTAAATGCTTGGTTTAGCAACAACAACTCTATTCCTTGCCTTTCTTTGCATGCATGGATTAGATAGACAACGATGAACTCAGGAATTTTGCTTTAACGATATTACATAAACTACTATGCCAAAGAATTGAATCGGCTTTTCTTCTGTATCACAGAGCTGTTCCTGTCTTTTATAACCAATCATGCAAGCTGTCTATGCTCTAAATCAGTCCTCCCTTAGATATGAATGCAATTTGAATAGGCACAGATAATTAGGTCTATATTTAAGTTAATGAATCCTTTCACAATGTTTAAATAAATTCTTGAAGAGTAATTTGGGTATATTGAACAGTAATGCACTATATATTGCACAAGTTGAACTATTTGTTTAAGTTCCATCTAGATGTTTCTGGCCTGTAGTTCCAAGGCATGCTATATTGGTTTAAATATGTAGAAATAACATGGATATTATGGAATGAGAATTGTGGAATGAGAATTGTGCCTTGAGAGTATTTTTTGACTTCTCTATTACATCATGACCGTTTTGAAGTTTATCTTTAATATAGTCAATTCCTTGATACTGGCAGTATTAAAGGTGTTTGCTTCAAGTATAATTTTTAGTTATTTTTAATGGATGCGGAGAAATGATATCTTAAGAATTGTGTTCTAAAGAGGTTTCGACTGAATTGCATCCTCAATAATATTAATTTTCTTTCTTTAATCTATAATTATTTTACTTGTTGGCCTTCAGATTGTCTTGAAGAAATTTTTAGTAATTGAAAGAAGTAAATACCGGGCAATTGTAATGGATGCTTGATTATTTTTGAGCCACATTACTTTGTTACACGGAATGGTACAACATAGTATTTGTGAAATGGAAGGGATCATCATATTTGTGATACGGAATGAAACAATGAAAGCTGTTATTCCATCGTCCAAATAGTCTTTTACATAGAATGGCTTTCTTTATATGGGCATAGAAAATAGGAGTGGCATGTTTTGTTTTTATATATCTTGTAGTTAATTTCTTAATCACTAACTTATTCATATGTTATTCTCTTGGCTCTTGTAACATTCCTCTTGGTTTAGGTTTAAAGCATCCAAGGACGCTAGATAATGTGTATAATAGCACTGCCATAGTTAGATTGTTCACACAACAAGGGTTGTTTTGGAAATGCTAAGCCTGCTCAGTGTTGTTGAAAATGACCCTGTCAACAAAAGGGAAAATTGTTGTGGTGGGATTGTTCTCGAAATAACGGTTTTTGCAGATGCTGAAGACAGTACTAGATCTGAATACCTTCTTGCATGAAGCAAGGTATCTGCTTCGAGTGATTTTGCTTGTTTTGCTAGCGATTTTACCTGTTTTGTTTTTTTTTGTCACAACTTTTGAATATCCACTATGACATCTCTTTGTGAGCTTGGCTGGTTAGGCTTTATCTATTTTTTCTCTTTTGGGGGCCATCTGTTGCTTTCTCATCTTTTGAATATACACCTTGATACACTTTCTTATCCTTGTGTAACTGTTGTTCCACAAATGTGCTTCACAGTTCCGTCCACCTCCACTATTTATTGAATTCCACTGCCCAAATGTGTTGATGGATTCTCTTATAGTGGGTTTTGAAGAAGTTGGTTTTTCTGGGATAAAGATGCTTCTTGATGTCAGACAAAGAGGCCTTGATGGTATATCATTTGGAGTTATGCCTCGAGCAAAGCCCAATGAGGCGATGGACAAAGAAATTGGGCTGAGAAGAGCTTCAACGTAGCATATCCATGTTTTTTTTGGCTACTCAAGTTTTAAATTGGTGGTAATCATTATTGTTGAACATTAAGTGACATTATCATAATGGGTACCTCTTGTATTAGTCATCATAGTCCTCGCACATGTCTTGATCATGGCAATTCCATTTATATTATTATTATTGGCACCAAAGCGTCATCTATGTGTTTAAATTGACCATTTCTATCTCATCTTGATTTTGAAACTGTAAATCATTAACATACTTGGCTATTGCTTGTATATCTTCATTTAGGTTCATTGAGTCATTCTGATTAGTAGCTTTATAAATTATGTAATTCGAATGAGGAATCGCGCGTAGCTTTCCATGGATTCAATTAATCAATGGGTGAATCTTTCTGCCGATAGATGAATCTTTCTGCAGATAGATTACACATCTATATTTTATTTCGCTATTGCGCTCAACGTTTGATAATCCATTTACATCAGTGGGGTACACTCATTTCATTGTCTGTTAATTCTGCGGGTCTAGTACCGCTTTTCTTTTTCAGATTTTGGACACCGGAGGTGTAGCTGATCGAGCTCATAACATTCTATGGTTGAATATGAGAATGACTGTAGCATTGCAAATAATGAAAATTTTCATTAGTGGGCGGAAAAGCTATATATGAAGCTATATAAAAAGCCTAACAATGGAGTTGTCTGTAAATTTGTAAGTGTATATCACAAGATTGCAGGTGTCTGAATGTTTCAAATCACAATATGAGGTTGATCAGTAGGGGCAGATTTCTCGACAAGTTTACAATTTTCTATCTTAGGCAGGTAATTTTATGCCTAATTGTATTGTAAGTTAAGGGATTTGAAATGGTGTTGCCTTCGCAGGGGCGCTTGCAGGCAGACCATATAATTAATAAAATGATTTATTTTTTTGTTGGGGAGGAATGACCTTCCCGTCATCCGATCCGGTTTTAGGTCGGGTGGCAGTGTCTTTTCTTTATGGTGTGGAATATTTTTTTATGCTTGATTCATAAATTTTATGACTAAACATCAATACAACTTTTATACTGTGACATGAAAATAGTAACTGAATGTGAGGAAAATGTCACTATAGTTTTACTTTTCTTGTTCATATGACTTTATTCAAAGCATATAAAAAAATCATTCGATAGTGCTAGTTTTTCTTCATAGAAAGGGATTCTTTAGTCATGAGACTCGAAGCACTTCTTCGACTTTTGGTGGATATTGAACCACATCTCCGTGATTGATAGAATCTAAATCATTAGTACTCCTTATCTTGCATTCAATGATCATTTGAAAGGTGAATTAGTGGATGGATTGGATCATCTAGTGACTCGCATCACATTGCAGTTTTTCTTTAATTAGCTATCCAATCTGGTATCTAAGGACAAATATATTCTTAGCAATAAGCTACAACAATCGGATTCTTGACAGCAGAATAATGTTAGTATAACTTAAAGTCTAGTGCATTCATTAGCTCCTCATTGCTTTTCTCCTGCATCATTATAGACATCAAATTCTTTGACCACTATCTCATTTTCTTGAGTTGACTCATTGAGTCATTGGAAAAATATATAATCTTGTAATCTTGGATGGTGATAATCTACCCATAATTGATGATGTATAATTCTCTGAAAGATTGTACTATTGATATGGCACACTGGCATGCTGGTATAACTACTCACAACCGGTTGCATTACATGTATCTGCTCATTTACTACTCATATCATTTGTATGTTGAACATCATCAAGCTACATGATGGTATATTTAGTCTCAGTGGCAAACTATACAGATTGGATTAAAGTTCAGATGTTGAGTATAACGTTATATGACGTTCGTCATGGTTAAAGTGGTCTAAAGAAGAATGGGAAGAAGAAACTTGCAATTTTTTGGTAACTAATGATAGTTCACGTGATTATGGCCAGCTTGGGTCAAATATTTAAGGTCATAAAGAAGAAATATTGGCAATCAACCAATGAAGTTGAATAATTATGGTAATAATTTTACGGAACTTGGACGGTCTGATAAAATGATGGGAAAGGATAAGTGTGTACATGACAACATTTATAACAATTTTTCCCTCTAATGGGAGAGCCACATTGTAAAGTTTTCCATAGGTGACTCACTATATGAATGAATTATGGACAACAAGACGTCTCGTCAGGTAATTTTATTATGTGGATAAGCGGATTACATATATCTTATTGAAGTTATTTTAGGATAAAATGATGGGAAAGGATAAGTTTGTACATGACAACATCTATAACAATTTTTCCCTCTAATGGGAGAGCCACATTGTAAAGTTTTCCATAGGTGACTCACTATATGAATGAATTATGGACAACAAGACGTATGGTCAGGTAATTTTATTATGTGGATAAGCAGATTACATATATCTTATTGAAGTTATTTTTCAGGTATTACCCAAGATGGGAAGAGTAATGTATGAACTTACATGATGACCAAGTAATGATAACTTGGAAGATATAGGAAGGAATGTTTCCCAACTTGAATAATGATACTATTTAATAAGAAAGAGTCTTTTGCCCAACTGGAGGAAGGGGTCAATTTATGATTAAGCAATCAACTGGTATTGAAAGTGATGAATTCGATGAGATAAGAAAATAATTCTTTGAAGTACTAATTGTTAAATAAGTCAACATTGATCAACAAATCCCCGTGCAAATCAATTAATCATGATATAGAGTTAAGTCATGATGGAAATAGTATTTGCAATGGCGATATTGGAATCAATGAACCAAACTATAAATGGATGTAAAATCAAGGGATCTTAATTTTGAGATAAGATGATTTAAATAATGATGGTATCACTAGTAATGAAATTCACAAAAATTTCCTTTGGGAAGGAAGAATATATGACCAGAGATTAAGACTCAAGATGATAATTATGAAATTTAACGATGTACTTAGATGATTATACCATTGGTGTAAACGATCAAACTACCTGGTAGAAATAAGTCAAAATGATTATTGAAAAGTGATAGACACCTTGATGAAAACATACTGATGATGATATCATGATATCATATGTTTGATGTACATATGGTTCTTATAGTGATAAGGTATCTATACGATAAATAGCGATATGCATTATGTCAAGGTATATTGACATTTTCATGTACTACCTGATGATAAGTATTGAATGTTCAATACTCATGACGGATACGATATGCATAACGTGGCATATGAATTATGATGTCATAATATGAGGATTATTGAAATGTGGTTCATTTATGTTAACGCATGATATGTCTTGATATAATAATGTAATGGTATAACTGAAGCATGCGATAGTTCCATGCCATGCGTAAGCATGCAGTTCCTTGCAAGAGTTGGCATGTGGATTATTTCCTATGATACTATGATGGTATGGTTAATGCACTCGATGCATGTGGAGATGTGATGATTCACAGGAATCCACAAATAGGCTGAGAGGGTCGATTTATTTGATGATCTCGTGCGAGCCCATACGCACGAGGGAGAAAAAGTAACACCATATGGGCTGGGGACAAAACTCAATCAACACTACATATGCTAGTGGTTCCTTTGTCTTGTGTATAGCTCTTGATGGATAGCTCTTGAAGAGCTATGGGACCATCTCGAGGAGGCCAAGTGCCTGATGTTCCAGGCTAGGTGCCTGTTATTGGATTGGGATGCCGAAGTCTGGAAGGGATGTAAAGGACTTCGATGCCTAGGGTTGTGCGCCTTAGTAGTTGTGGAGGGAGTGGGCCAGCCTGCGAGATGCCCGGGGTCATTGAGTACTGGACCGGATGCCTGCCTTGGGGCAGATGAGGTCTGACTCAGGCGCGAGCCTTGGGGTCAGCCTTGGACTAGGATACAGACTGGGTTAGGCTTGTGCCTGGTGCCGAAAGTGGAAAAAGGATGAGATTCCTTGAGATTTCCCAGGCTGTTGGGGACTTTCAATGCCTATTGGTTATACTTGTTTAGCAGATGGTGTTGGCAACATGAAGAAAATAATAATACAAAAATAATCATTAATAATAAAAACTTAAGTTCGGGACGAAGTTCCTTAAAGTGGGAGAGTATGTAATATGCCTCCC
>APFE030263215.1:98380-114267 GCA_000404065.3 Pinus taeda | reverse complement strand
TTATATAAAAAGAAATAAGTAATAAAAATAAAAATAAAGATAGTAATAACCATATTTAAGCTGTAATAACCATATTTAAGAAATAAAAGAAGAAAATTATCAAAAAGAAGGAAATAAAACAAGAAAGCTAAAAATCAAAACAAAAGTAAAGAATAAAACAAGAAAAAAAGTTGCATGCAGACACATGGAGTGTGTGCATGTAGTTCCCCTTCCAATGTTTTGTTCTATTTAATAGATGGTGAGGAGGATGGAAGGTATCCATCATTCCGAGATTCTATCTGTCATTCTCTTGGGAGAATGGTATACTAAGACTTAGGAGCACTGGCAGTAGTCATTGATTGAGGGCTCGGGGGTGGCCAGTTGTAGCAGAATCCTGCACAATTGAGCCTACGGTTGGGAGGAGAGTCATCCCCAAAACCCTGTTGCGGTAAGCCTACTTCTACCACAATTAAGCCCAGGTAAGTACACTTCATAATTTAAGGTTAATGTTAATAACTTAATTAGATATCTATAGGGGAAAAGCGACAACGAATCCGATTGACAATGGGAATGAATGGTATGGCAAATGGGGGAGAGATCCCCTCCTACCGAAACATCGTCGTAGGGGAGATGAGTCTTCATGGCACAACCAAAGGCAACGAAAATTACAAGAAAGGTCTACCGGTACTGGGAGCTAAATGGCAAGTTGGGCTGGGAGGAAAATGCCTACCTAGAGAAACCAAGAAACCCTGATTCATAATACCTAATAACAAGCTGGAGGAATACATAAGATATATGAAGGACCATCCCTTAATCTGCAAGTTTATTGGGGCTTGGCCAACCCAGAAGGAACTGATCAAATGGATCCAGCAACAATGGAAACCAAAGGGGCATATTGGCCTCAAGCTAGGGGCAAAAGGGTTCTTTTTGGTAATGTTGTCCAACCTAGAACACAAGGAGAAGGTTTTTGAAGATGGGCCATATTTCTTCAACAATGTTGGCATGTTTATGAGACATTGGGAGGAGTGCTACAACCCGGACCAAGATAAGTTGTTGGCAACAACCATCTGGGTTCAAATCTTTGGCCTACCAATGGACTTCTGGGACCTTGAAATACTGGAAGGAATAGGCAACTCGATTGGTACCTTTGTCAAAGTGGCAGACTCGACAAGAAAAGGTAGGTACACATCCTATGCAAGAATCTGGTGTACATGAATATCATTGAGTCATTACCAGACTACATAAAGCTAGAATACCCTGATGAGATCTGGCAACAAACCCTTGACTATGAGCATATACCATTCATATGCAAGTGATGCCATGAATACGACCACCTGTATCGAGCTTGCCCACTAAACAACCTAGAAAATCAGCCGCATGAGAAGAAGGTAGGAGAGGCAATGAGAAGAATGGATGGGGACGGATTCCAAGAAGTGCACAAAAAGAAAAGAAATCATAAACCAACTAAGAACCAAAAGGCAAACTAAAATGAGAAAGAGCAACGAAACCATAACAGATTTGCTACCCTTTAGACGGATGAGATGGGGGAGACGAGTGGGGAGCACACTAAAGAGATGGAAGGCATACAAACAAAGGAGACTAAGGGCAATAAGTAAAAGATACAAGAATTAAATGAAACCAAAGAGAGGAGAATACCATGCAAATGGTTGAGAAAAACCTAATTGAAATCGACTCCCAGAGTAAGGGATGAAATGCCTTCTATAGGAGTGGAGACATCTAGACGAACGATTCATTCAAGAGGATAAAAAACAACTCTACAAAGAAACCTTTCAGCAATACAAGATAAAACAGGGATAAATTATAGCCCAACCAAAGCACTTAGGATCCCATGGAGGACAAGGGCATGAATCAAGAACCTTAGGAAAAGGGGGAAAGAAAAGAGGTAGAAGACCAATGAATGAATCCATACGGATGGTAAGGGAACTATTAGTAAACTCCGAGAATCAGAGGTCTTTCGACAAGCCCCAAAATTGTTGAAATGATTATTACAACATGCAATATAAGATGCCTCAATAGCAGAAGCAACCAGATATATCTTAAAGAGAGACTGAAAAAATATATACCTACTATAATGATAATACAGGAAACTAAAATAAGTGAAAGTAAACTGAAAGATATTTTGGAAAAATTCAAACCCCAGTACTAGGTTATCAGACAGGACGCTAATGGCAGTGCAGGAGGGTTGGCGATCATCTGGAACCCAGGAGAAATATGGTTCGAATATTGGGTCAGCATCCCACGAATCCTCTTAGGACGGTTAAGAGTCATTGAATCGAAAGATTGGGTGTTACTCACAGGAGTATACAAACCCCATAATCCAGGGGAAAAAAGGGCTTTTCTACAGAACCTAGCAAAAATGAGAAGCTTATACCTAGAGGAGTTGTGGGCGGTGGGAGGTGACTTCAACATGATCACATCACTGGTAGAAAAAAGAGGAGGCATGAGGAGAATAGACACAAACATGGAGCTATTGGGGGACACTATAGAAGAGCAACACTTAGTAGACATCCTAACCATCAATGGGGTGCACACCTGAAATAACATAAGAGGAGGGAATCACCAAAATGCTTCCAGATTGGATAGATTCCTAATCTCGGAGCAAGTAATTAATAGAGATATATTCATAGAAGGATTGATTCTCCCTGGAATGGGCTTAGACCACTAGCTGATTCGGCTTGAAGTGGATTTGAAAGAAAGTCGGAAAAATCAACCCTTTAGGTTTGAAGCCTATTGGCTCAGAGACTCAGCCCTCATTAAAAAAAATGAGACTTGGTGGACGCAGAGCGACCAATAAGGGAGGAACTATATGCAACATTCCAACTAAAACTCAAAGAAATTAAAAAGAAGATAAGGAAATGGAACAAAGAATACTTCAGGCACATCATGAAGGATCAATAACAACTAAATAAGAATATGGTAGAGGTGCAACAAAAAATAATACAGGGAGGGAGATCAAAAGAGTTAGCAATAGAGGAGGGTCAACTAATAAGTCAGCTGGAGGAAAGGCAGAAGTAAGAAGAGATTCTATGGAAACAAAAATCGAGGGTTAATTGGTTAAGATAAGGGGAGAGGAATACCCGGTTCTTCCATAATGCCATGATCCAACACCTCTAGAACAACAAAATATTCTCACTCAAAGATGAAGAGGGGAACCACAAGATACAACATGGGGAGATGGAGAGGCTCTTATTAAATCATTTTAAAGACCTCTTGTGAGAACCATAAGAAGACAAAATGGAAGCAATTTAAAGAATCTCCCAACATATACCTCACAAGGTCACACAACATCAAAACTTAGCCTTAATGAGAGTAGCTACACTCGATGAGGTGGAAGAAATCGTCAAAGGCATGAAAAAGAATAAGACCCCACGCCCAAATGTGTTTACAACAGAATTCTACCTAGCCACTTGGAATTTCATGGGGAGAGACATACTATAAATCATGGAGGAATCAAGGTAAAAAAAAAAGGTATGTCCCGATCTTAACTCCAATTTTATAACTCTCATCCTTAAGACTTCGAACTTAGAAGACCCCCAGGGATTTTGACCTATAGCCCTATGTAATGTCATTTATAAAATTATAGCTACTCTTATATTCAAGCGCTAAAGCCTCTTCTCTTGAATATCATCTCCCCAGAGCAAAAAAGCTTTGTTGAAGGAAGGAAAATTTTAGACGAGCTGGTAACCTCCCAAGAAGTTGTCCATTCTCTCAAGGAAAAATGCTAGCGAGCATGATGGTGAAGCTGGATCTATCAAAGGCTTATGATCGATTGAGATGGGAATACCTAAAGAGTATCCTTAGAGCCTATGGACTTAACCCCAGATGGATTAACTAGATTAGCGCTATGATATCCACCCCAGTATTCTCTATGTTGTTGAATGGGACTCCTACCCAAACCTTTAATCCTACTCGGAGGTTGCGACAAGGTGACCCATTGTCACCCTTTTTGTTCATTATTGCTGTAGAAGATCTGGGCATATACATTAAGAAGGAAGCATGAGAGTCTAGGATCAAAGGTCTAAAGATTTAGGGGAATGACCTTACAATAACCCACAACAATTTGTTGATGATATCATGCTTTTTTACCAGGTATCACTCAGAGAAGTCAGTAGAATCAAAGAAATCTTGAATACCTTCATGTTGGCATCAGGGACCCAAATAAAAAATGAAAAATCCTATACCTTTTTCTTCAATACCCAAGGGAATGTTAAATCCTATCTGGCTAGGAAATAGGGGTTCAATACAGGTAAACTCCTGTAGTATACCTAGGGGGGATAATATGGGGTAGAAAGGGAGGTACCCAAGGGAATAATGTAATAATGGGATGGGCCATAGTAATAAATAAGGTGGTTAACCCGTATCATGTAAGGGACCACAAGTAGTTAACAATAATGTAATAAGCCCATGGTATTAGATATATGGTATTGAGGGAACCCTGGTAATGACCCATGGTATTGTGTGTATGAGGCCCATATAGAGGTTAAAGACTCCCCATTGAGAGAGGTCAAGGAATATTGTATGAACAAACATATGGCTTGTGGAGTGTTCTCCTTCCTTAATGAGTGAATGTATGGTGTTTCCCTACCTTAAGAGTTTGATTAATAAAGTGAAGCATTTATCTATATTCAGATCTTGTTATCTCTTGGGTTTATTTCTATTATCATATATTTTTAGATTAGATCTATAACAAGTGGTATCAGAGCACTTTCTTGGGAAAAGTGGAGATTTTTTTTTAAATTATTTTTTGCAAGAACTTTTTTTTTTTTTTTTTTGGGGGGGGGGGGGGGGAAGGGGAGTTTGCAGATCAGATTTGTACGTTTTGGTGCAAAATCTACAAAGTATAATTGCAGTTCTAGATTTTTTGTGAAAAAATACCCAAGTTCAAAAAATAAAATCGGCCGAATCGGAGTCCAAACGAGGGAGATATTGCTGATTAAAAAATTAGTTGGGTTGCAAACATTTTTTGGGGCGGTGAGTTTGTGGAGCATATCTCTGCATTCTGGTGAAAAACAATGTAGAATCTAATTACTGATCTAGATTTCTTGTGAAAAAATACCTAATTTCAAAAAAAAAATCAGTTGAATTGGAGTCCGGATGAGGGAGATATCGCTGATTTAAAATCAGCTATTTTTTTAGAAATTGTTTGTGACGGTGGAACAAGTGCACCGAGAATCAGAAATTCTAGTACCTAGATTCGGATTTCTATCATATGGGAAGATTGAAAATGGTTGTTCCATTTCTGAGACAGGTCATAATAGGGATCCTGAACAATATTGACGGAATTGTGGCCATTTCAAATTTTTGCCAAGTAAGCGCTTTGTTGTCAAAATCCTCTTCATGGCGGTTCTATGTTTTACAGGAAAAGATAATGGTCCTACTATTGGAGAATTCATAAAAACTCAAAAGTCATTATGGGCAAAACATTGGAAACTTTTCATAGCGACTAATATGGAAGATGAGGCTACCAAATGGTTTAGATCAATTGAGAGCAAGAAGTTGTACAACCTTTTAGATGAAGAATTTGAAAAATTACTTTTAGACAGATGGTCTCATGCCAGAAAACAAGATAGTGAGAAACATGTGGGGTTATTTCCTACTGGTATCTCCTTATTGCAGGTTCATGGATTGCTTCAGAAGGAGAAGATCATTGTGTCTATAAATTCTAGTTGCAAGCAAAATCTTATAAATGTCAATTTGGCAAAAAAATTGCAAGTCCCAGCAAAACAAATGGAGCACACACAAGTTAATAATGAGGAGGTGCAAGTTTATAAAGATTTGAAGATTTATATGGACAATTATGTATTGCATTCTAATTTTTATGCTTCAGATATGGCTAATATGGATGTTGCTTTTGGTTATCCTTGGATGGAATCGGTGAGTACTATCAATATTAATGTGTAGAAGAAATTCCTGAAGCTCTGGTATAAAATGAAGGAAATTACATTACAGGATATTTCCATCAATAAATAGGTAGAGTCCATGGAGGCTGAAGCAAAAGATGTTCCAGGGATTGACATATTAAATGATGAGCACCTGATGTTCGACAACCAAACACAAACATCAAACTAGGTACTAGAAAAACAGGTAGAGTCCAAGGAGGCTGAAGCAAAAAATGTTGCATCAGATGAGGATTCAGTGGTTGGAGTAATATTGGAAGATAAGAAACAACAGCAGGATACCGATCAGGCTCCATTAGGAGGTAAATTAAAGAAAGATACACTGTTGGTGAAAACTTCAACATATTACCACCCAGATCACCCAACAAGAAAATATCCAACAAGATGGTAACCGATTAGCTACAAGGACAACAACCCCCACACGGCATATTGAGAGGGGCGACGATCCACCTACTATACATCAGAATAAGAGATACGAGGATCAACTTCCATCTCAAGCGAGTGAGGCACCAGCTAGATCGAGAGTTCACCTTTCTCTTGGATGGCTAGATACACGTGCATGGTATCAATGGAATACTCTTTTGAGTAGATTTTATTATTTGTGTTATTCCCATGTTTCGAGGACAAAACATGTTAAGGGGGGTGGAATGTAGTATACCTAGGGGGATAATATGAGGTACAAAGGGAGGTACCCGAGGGAATAATGTAATAATGGGATGGGCCATAGTAATAAATAAGGTGGTTAACCTGTGTCATGAAAGGGACCACAAGTAGTTAGCAATAATGTAATAAGCCCATGGTATTATATAGATGGTATTGAGGGAACCATGTTAATGACCCATGGTATTGTATATATGAGGTCTATATAGAGGCTAGAGACTCCCCATTGAGAGAGGTCAAGAAATATTGTATGAACAGACATATGGCTTGTGGAGTGTTCTCCTTTCTGAATGAGTGAACGTATGGTGTTTCCTTACCTTAAGGGTTTGATTAATAAAGTGAATCATTTATCAATATTCAGATTTTGTTATCTCTTGGGTTTATTTCTATTATCATATATTTTCAGATCAGATCTATAACACCTCCTCACCAAATATCTGAGCATGCCTCTATCAAAAAACTCCCTAAAACTGATAGGATGGTAGCAAAGCCTCCAGAAGCTACAAGGAAGGTTGGGAAGCTGGGCTGTTCGATTCCTCAACCTACCCGATAGAACAATCCTCCTCAAAGTAGTATTGTAGTTAATACCAATATACCAACTGTTAGGCATGGCCAAAATGGTTGATATCTTTAAAAAGTTCCTATTGGGCGGGGCTCAATAGAAAAGGAAATGGGCCCTTATATCTTCGTAGGGATTGACAAAAAAAATATGGAAGAGGGGCTAGGCCTCAATGATCCTTACACTTTAAACCAAGTAATAGGAGCTAAATCATGGTGGAGATGGCTGGGGGGAGTAAGGGACCTATGGAAACAAATATGGACAAGAAACTATAACATGCCAAAGAGAACCAAAGAATTTCTGCGATATAGAGACCCACCCAAGGGCTCGGCAATATGGAACTTGGCAAGCCAAATTCGAGACCTCATTACCCAACATGCGTTTTGGGAAATCCAAAATGGCAGAATAACAAGATTTTGGAAAGACTCATGGCAGCAAAGAGAATGACTTATAGATAGGAAAGACCTCTGAGACATATATCGAGTTACCAATGATAACAACATCCAATATGTAGAACAATTCTAGAAAGAGGAGCAAGGGATAGGAAACTGTAGAATATGGAGGAAGAAGGAAGACTGGGGCCAGGGTATAGAGACATAGAAATGGGAAGAATTCGAAAAAGAAATGAGATCAAGGCAAATCACAATTAGGAATGACCCAAATATTCTGAGATGGGTCCATTCAAAAAAATAAACCTTCACCAACAAAAAATCGTATGAATTAAAAGTAGAACGATTCCATGATGGACAAGGACTTCTCTGGAAACAAATTTGGAAGGGAGGATGGTGGCCAAAGGTAACCCATTTCCTATGGCTAGTTGATGAGCCCCAAAAATGGGTAATTATATGGAATCATTCGACCTCTTATTTCGACTTAATCCACCATTCTCATTATTTTGTTGCATGTTTTTTAATATATTTATGCTAATAGAGTGAATTGGGTTAGTCATGTTGCCATGTAATGTAATGAGTGTTTTATGAAGATTTTTTGGACAATTTTCGACAATGTCAAGGAATTTATGAGCAAACAGCAGCCAAAACTCGAGGAAAATAGAGAAGAGGATTTGTAGGGGGGTGTCTCCTCATTTATGACCCATTCTCTCGAATCCTCCATCAACAACTCGGAGCACAAAGGTCCACATTGATGATTCCAAGGGGCAGTGGAGCAAGTAAAGTAGGACTGTTGTTTATCTTCAGTTATAGGAATCCAAGTTCCTTGATTTTAGGAGGATTGTTGGAGGTCCACATTTGTATAAATAAGGAGGCTTAGGCCTTCAGTAGGTTAGCCAGTTATTAGTAGATTTTCGCACTTTTGTGCAACATTGTGTTTAGCTCATTTTCGAGTTCCTTTTTTAAAACAAATGTAATATAATTGTTATTTTTGATAATGAAGATGAAACAGTTTTTGAGCCAGCACTGATCTCTTTTGAGCATTGAAAATCTTGGGTTAGGGCCCAACCCAAACTACCCAACACCTTCTAATGTGTACTTATATGTTTTTGCTTCAATTCATGAGTTGAATTTTGTTGCATAGATTCACTTTACTTTGTTAGATTAGGTTGCTTTTGATGGTTAGTATAGTTGTTTTTGTTTCAAGTTGCTTAAGTAAGTTACTCCAGTGACAGGATAAGATTCAAAAAGGCCAACAATAGGCCCTGATCTCCTTTCTTCCTTCCTGGGACTATGATCTAAGGTCAAGGCACTACTGTTGCCACCAAAAACACATTTTTTGCTCTTCCATGCAATTGCTAGTGTGATAACTTGATTTGGAAAAATCAATATTAGTTCAGATTCAATTGCTTAAGATCATTTCCTATCCTTTTACCATAGTTCTCTCACATGCTTTTCTGTTCATAAGGTATTGTTCAACATTTTCTATTTTTAGGTCAGAAATTAGGTCAAGCTAGACAAAGTTCTGTTTTCATGGTATAGTTAGTTCTTTCTTTGGTAAGTTTTGATAAGTAAATGTGTAGATCCCTTGTAGACATCCATACATCCATAGAAGAGCCAGCACCAACCCACTTCTCACAAATTTCCCAACTCATTTGCAACATTTCGCCAATCTGCCCTAATTTCTACGTTTTTTCCATAAAGTTGCTTTCTTGCCATTTGAACAAATCCAACCATCACGTTCATTCTTGATCTTTCTTGATAAGTTCTAGACACCTCAACACCTTCATATAGCCTTCAGTTCCCCTTTCCTATCATTTTTCCACCTTCAAAACTCCAAAAATAGCTCTCGGCCTCCTCCTGTAGATCCCCAGTGGCCTCCTGTAGAATTTCCTGTGAGTGATTTTTCGAAGTTCGATCACTATGGAAGTCTCCAGAAGGGTACTAGGGGCTTCTTAGGACCTCTCCACACCTTCCTCTGCCTCCACAACAATCAAATCCATATTCCTTTGCCACCAAACCTTTGCAACATCACAACCAGATAAATCACAAGCATAATAATTTCACCTAAAAGCACTCGAAAGAACAAAAAGATGTTTTCTTCTCATTTCTTTTCAGAAGCAGCTTGAATAAATGAAATTTACCCTTTTAGTAGTCAATGACATTCATTTATTTAGTTTTCATCTCTTTTCTTGCAAAAGTAGGGTTAATAGGTAAATTAGGGTTTGCTAGGGTTTGCATTACATTTCAGTTCTTCTTCTCTTTCTGCAAATAGAATAGCCCTTGTAGAGTTAGTTTCTTTCATCACAGTCAAAGCTTCTTCTGTGAACTCATAAAAGTTGTCTTAGGCTCCTAGCGAACTTGCGTCAGCTGATCAAGTGACAACCTACAGTAAGAGCTAGTACTTGTGCATACAACACCGTTGCTTCCAAGTTTGTTATGAACTACTGGGTTGATAAAAGTAAAGTAGGAAGCCCTAGGAGTTGCAACATTATTGCTCCAATACTGGTGCTCACCACTTTTTGGTGTCGTTGCTGGGGAAGCGTCAGAGTATTTTGTGATTATTGCTTTTCTTCTATTTTCTACTGCAACATTCTGCCAAGTAGTTCAACTCAACAAAAGTAGAGTAGTTGTTTCATTTCAATTTTGCAATTTCAATTCTGCAAAAGTAGATTAGGCATTTCCTGATTTCATTTCAATTCTGCAATTTCATTTCAGCAAGCGTAGATTAGGCATTTCCTACTTCCATTTCAATTTTGCAATTTCATTTCAACAAGCGTAGACTAGGCATTTCCTGCTTTTCAATTCTGCAATTTCCATTCCAGCAAAGTAGATTAGTCATATCCCGCTTTCATTTCAATTCTGCAATTTCCATTTCAGCAAGATTCATTTTAGTTTTGCAATTTGTTGTTCAATCCATTTCAGTTTTGCAGGTACAAGCTGAAAAAAAAAACAAAAATCACCCAAAAAGATATTTCCTTTCATGCCCCGTAGGAATAGAGACAATTCAGGAAAATTCCTACCTAACACCCCCACCACATCACTAAGTGACCCTTCTCTCTTCTTTGGTGGCAGTGATCCAGAAGAACCTATAGGTGAACCTCCAGAGATATACGAAGATCTCATAACATAAGAAGAGCAAGAAACCATTCCTCTTGAAACCATGGCTGAAAATAGAAATGTTAGAGGAAATCGGGAAAGAATAGAGGGTGCCTTTCCTATCCAGGAGACCAATGGGGACACTAAAATGAAAAACATAAGTCCCTCAACCTCACCTCACTTCCATGGATTGACCACTGAATATCCTGATACCTTCTTGTTTGATTTGCTGTTCTCTGTCAAACCTATGACTATGTAGAAGATGAGCATAAGTTGAAACTGTTTCCTTTTACCCTCAAGGATGTAGCATTGTGCTGGTTTATGGGGTTACCTGGAAACAACATCACAACTTGGGCTCAGATGCAGCAAGCCTTTAACAATAAATACCGAGACTACTATAGATCAAAGAATACTAAGGAACAAATCTTCCGAATGACCATGGGAAGTGATAAGTCCTTAGAAGACTATAAAGAGAGGTTTCAGCTTACTTATAAAAGGGCCAGGTGCACACTTGACCCCAAATCTCTGAAGTTGGTCCTTCTCAGAGGAGTCCCTAAAGACCTTCTAGATACCCTCCATTTGTTGGCTGGGGGAGACATCTACCAACTACCTTATGATGACATAAAGATTGTGTTTAGAAACCATTTTAGGTCAGCCAGAAAGAAAGGTAGGGGAAGTTAACCTTTAGCCAGTACATCCTCATCTAGTTGATCCCTTAGAAGTGAGTTTGAGAATCGGTTGGAAGATTTCAAGAGTGAGATGAGGCAGACTCTTGCCATGCAAATGGATACCTTGCATATCAAAAGGAAGCAAGAGGAAGTTGAGAGAGCTTTGGCCATCTTTTGTCCTAGGTGCACTAGAAAGCACTCTCAGAATGACTGTCCATTGAACTTTATAGAATTGTGTTCAGTCTATGAAGAAGACCATCCTACAAATCAGTGCCCTTCCTTGCCCGGACTTAAAGCTGCATATCAAGGGGCTGAAGGAGCCATTGAACCACTCTATTTCATGAACCAAAGGAGGTCACATGGGTTTAGACCTTACCAGTAGGGAATGCAAGGGACATCCCAGACCTATTACAACCCCAATCAAGCTACTTCCATGCCTTCTTGGGGTCCCCCTGCTCATCCTTCTTGGTCCACACCCCCTCCTTGGTCATATCCATCTCAATACCATGCTCAACTAGTTGCTCATTCGTTTCACTCTTATGCTCAGCCACAACCCCAGTGGAATGCACCACATCAGGGGTGGAGGCCTCAGTACAACTCTCCTCCCGTTCTTTTGCCTCCACTACCTATTCAACCATAACCATTGCCTCCTACTCCACCAAGGCAACCCCAAATACCTACTTAACCGAACCCGAACCCCAATAACAGACAGGCCCAATAGGTATATAGTGTAGAAACATCATGCCCGACCTATGTTGTGGAAATTCAGGAAATTAACCAAGATCTAGGTAGGTTCTCCTAGATAATCGACCTCCCCCTAAGGAGGATGAGGAAAAATAGGAAAGTGAACCAAAGGCCATTCCACCCTTTCTTGAGAGATTAATTGGAACCACACAACCGACCCTAAAAGAAACTGAACTTCTATGAGAATTAAAACAGTTGTGTAAAGATACCATTTCTCCAAGCCATAAAGGATGTGCCTATATACAACAAAATGATCAAGAAGAAGTGCTTCAGGCACCTAGGCAGGCGCAGGAGAGATGCTACAACCATCAATGTCATAGGAAAATTGTTGGACCTGATGCTGGGGTAGGTGATCTTTTCGAAATATCTAGACCCTGGAAGTCTTGTAGTCGATGTTCAAATCAATGGCACTATAATCCCCCATACCCTGATTAATCTAGGGGCTGCTATTAATGTGATGACTAGGGACACTATGCTCAAGCTCAACCTTCAGGGCTCCTTGAGAAAGACCACAACAATACTGCAGTCAACAAACCGCTCTACCGTGACCCTTGAGGGGATTGTGGAAGATGTAATAGTCTCTATCGATTCTTGGGAGTACCTTGTTGATTTCCTAGTTCTACAACCAAAGGCAAAGCTCACTGGGTATCCTCTCATCCTGGGAAGACCTTGGTTGGCTACTGCAGATGCTTACATCAGTTGTTGAGCTGGGAACATGTCAATCAAGAATGGGCATATGTCCAAGCAGCTAGTACTATATCCTCCTGCCCAACCTTTGTTAGAATGTGATTTACCTCTCTGGTTGGAGGAGGAAGATGAGGATGAAGTCTATTCCACACAATTGTGTACAGTAGAAGCTACCATGGGGAGCCCACAAACCGAGGATGATCTTATTGAAAACTTGATTTAGAATCCACCCCCAGTGTGTTTCCATTAGAAGAGCTGGTGGAAGAAACCCAAGCCAACTCTTTAGTTGATCTCTGTGTGGTTGATCCGACCTCTCTCTGAGTTAAGAATGTGGAATTCCACCCAGAAAGAACCTTGAAGATCAACTCATCCCTATCCACCTCTCAGGAGAAAGAACTATGTAGCTTATTGAAAAACCACTCAGATGCTTTTGCTTGGAGCTATAAGGAGATGAAGGGAGTCCACCCTTTAGTCTGTACTCATCACATTTACATCAAAGAAGATTTTAAACTAGTCAGGCAACCTCAAAGGAGGATGAATCCAACCCTTAAGGACATTGTCAAAGAAGAACTGCAAAAGTTTATGGATGCAGGATTCATCTACCCTATCTTTGACAACAAATGGGTCTCTCCTTTGGTGTTAGTGCAAAAGAAAAATGGGAAGTGGAGAATCAGTGTCAATTATCGAGAACTAAACAAGGCCACCAAGAAGGACCATTTCCATTTGACTTTCATAGACCAAGTGTTAGATGGCCTGGCGGGGAAGAAGTTCTTCTCCTTCCTAGATGGGTTTAGTGGGTACAATCACATTCAAATCAGTCTGGAAGACCAATATCATACCACTTTCACTTGTCCTTGGGGTACTGTTGCATACCGGGTCCTTCCTTTTGGGTTGTGCAATGCTCCTGCCACTTTTCAGAGAGCAATGCTAAGTATATTTGCTGAACTGGTTCATGATTCAGTGGAAATATATATGGATGAGTTTACCCTTTATGGTTCTAACTTCTAGGAAGCTTTGACTAACCCAGGAAAATTTTTAGCCAAGTGCATTGAAATGAACCTGTCCCTGAGTCCTGAAAAATGAGAATTCTTGATGACTGAAGGGACCATGCTAGGTCATACAATTTCTCATCAAGGATTACATGTAGATCCCAACAAAATTGCCATCATCCAAAGGGTCCCACCTCCTCAAAAGGTAAGAGATGTTCAGAGTTTCCTAGGCTTAGCAGGGTATTATAGAAGATTCATTAAGGATTTCAGTAAGCTAGCCTCTCCATTGTTTGGTATTTTGGGGAAAGATGTTGAGTTCATATGGACTGAAAATTGTCAAGAGGCTCTAGATGCCTTGAACAGTAAACTGGTGATTGCCCCAATTTTGAGAGGTCCAAACTGGCCCTACCTTTCCACATTCATACAGATGCCTTGAACAAAGCGATAGGAGCAGCCTTAGGGCAAGTTGAGGAGAGGATGCCTTATGCCATATATTTTGTAAGTAAAAACTTGTCCAAGGCAGAATTAAACTACACTACAACTGAAAAAGAGCTCCTAGCTGTGGTCCATTCCCTAAACAAGTTCAGACACTGCATCACCGGCTATCAAACATTCATGCACACTGATCATGCTGCAATTAGGTATTTAATGAACAAACCATATGTAAATTCTCGTACTATTAGATGGTTACTTTTATTACAACAATTTGATCTAACCATTGCTGATAAGCCAGGTAAGGAAAATGTTGTTGTTGATTTTTTGTCTAGACTAGATCTGCTTGCAGGTGAATAAGGAATGGTGGATGATCAAATGCCAAATGAGCACCTATTTTCTATCTCAATACTCTCTCCATGGTTTGTTGATATAGCAAATTACTCGGTTTGAGCATAGTTTCCGCCACATCTGTCCTCAAAAGAGAAAAGCAAGATCGTGAGGAAAAGTGCTCCATTCACATGGATTGGGGGCAATCTCTTCAAACATGACCCAGATCAAATTTTGAGGTGATGTGTCAAGGAGGATGAAGTTTTTGACATTCTCCTAACCTGTCATGATGGGCCCTTCGGGGGCCATTTTGCAGCAAAGAGGATTGCCTTCAAAATTCTGCAAGTAGGTTACTATTGGCCCATTCTTCATCAAGATGTCAAGAGATATATCAGCCAATGTCATTGATGTCAAAGGATGGGGAAACATACTCTAAAGGATGAGATGCCCCTGCAACCTCAAGTGACTTTCAAGCCATTTGAGAAGTGGGGCGTGGACTTTGTGGGTCCTATCAACCCTCCTTCAAAACAGAAATCTTACATCTTTGTGTGCATTGATTATTTGACAAAATGGGCAGAAACATAGGTGATCAAGGCAACAACAGAAGATAAAGTAGCTGAGTTTTTGAGGGAGAATATATTCTACAAGTTTGGATATCCAAGAGAATTAGTCACAGATCAAGGGAGTCAGTTTACATCCAATCTAATTGAAGACATGCTCACACACCACAAAATTAAGAACAAAACTTCCACCCCTTATCATCCGCAAGCGAATGGATAGGTGGAAGTCACTAACAGAGATTTGGAACAAATTTTGACTAAGGTAGTGAGCAACGATAGAAAGGATTAGGAAAATCGATTGGTTGAGGCCACCTGGGCCTACAACACCACTTGGAAAATCACCACAAGGTTCACACCCTATGAGCTGGTCTATGGGAAGAAGGCTTTTCTGTGAATAGAATTTGAATATAGCACCTTAAGGATGGCAGCTCAGCTGGACCTAGATCTCAGCCATGCACAAAAGGAAAGGTTACTTCAGCTAATGGATTGGATGAACAGAGATTGCAGGCCCTTCTCCACTCAGAGGTAGTCCAACTTCAAAGGAAAATATGGCATGACAGACACCTCAAAGAAAAACAATTCCAGGAAGGAGATTGGGCACTGTTGTATGAATCAAGATATAAAGATTTCAAGGTGAAATTGAGGACAAGATGGCTGAGACTATACACAGTAGAAAAATGCAATGACAATGGTTCAGTTCCGATCTGAACCATTGATGAAGAAGCCATTCCCATACTCATCAATGGGCATAGGTTGAAGATCTACAGGGAGCCCCTCTCCAGGTAGGAATTCATTGAAAATCTGATTAAAATAGTGTTGATAGTGGAGTAGGTCTCTACCTCCGCTCCACCCACACCTAACCAAAAAAAAAAA
>APFE030263215.1:40362-98127 GCA_000404065.3 Pinus taeda | reverse complement strand
AAAAAAAAAAACTAGAAAGAAAAAACAGAAAAAGAGAATAAAAGATCCCTGGGTGAAAACCTCCTGGAGGTGCCTAGGGCAGGCAGTGAGGATGAAAACCTCATGGAGGCACCCCAACTGTCTAAAAAAAAAACAGAGAAAAAAATAGAAAAACTAACTTCTTTTGATTGCATTGCAGATTGCGAGAGGGTCACAAAAGAAAATGGACATGACCAGGCTGAATACACCCCTGATAGATCATTTCTCCATTGCCATTGTCTTTTCCCAAGCCATGGTCTCACTTATTCTGGAAATTTTGCATCCTATAGGAAGCTCTGTGCATTCTATAGGAGGCTCCTGTAGAAACCACAGAGGGCTCGAAATCAAGTTCAGAAAAGCATCAGAGGGCTAGAAATTTGTCTAGAAGACCTGTGAACCTCACTGCCACCATTCATCCTCCTAACCCTTCATTCCATCCCTGCAACACTACATTTCCACTTGCTTCTTTCTTCCCTGCACAGAAAACACAGAAATTCTGTTTCTTTTGTTCTTAAAAAAATGATGAAGAATAAAACAACAACATTCTTAACTTGTTTCTTACCTGGTGCATACCAGTTGTTTTTCCTTCAGAACCTTCCTCGCTATCTTTTCAGTACTTTCTCAAACCTCAACCAGGGATTTTAGAGGGAGAAGAAGTTATAGGAAATCCTGCAGGATTCTTGTAACAACTGATCCCTTTAAAAAAACAAGCTCCAGAGGCAGGGTCAGTGCAACCACAGGTGTATACAACGTGCAAGGAGCCATTCCTAGTCAAAGATCACCAGCATGAGGTAGCCTAGCCACCAGTTCAGAAGCCACGAGTGTCAACAACAACAACAATCCAAGAACAAAGTGCCAAAGTCTGAACATGAAAAGCATGATAGCAACTAACAAGTACGTGGCTAAACGCGTTCCTTTGTTGCATGAATTTGATTTAGAAACTGCATGAACCATTTATATGGTCGTGATTAAATGAAATTGGTGCACAGCTAACTGGCCACCCTCGTCCAGTTTGAATAGGCCTCGTCCAATTCAAACAACGTTCAGTGGATGAAATCGGCATGTGTGTTCAGTCAACTCGGGAAGAAAAACTAAAAACAGGTAGCGGTGGCGGCATATAATGGGAATGATGGAAGTGATTATAGGCAAGTGGCATGAAGTATCATAATGGCACTCAAGTAGGGACCAACGGTCTGGATGGGGATAACGTACCCTTCCTGCCACCTCACCTCGTCACCACAGAAAATGCCATAAGCTTAAGTACATTGCAGTCGAAGCCTCCACCACCTTTGTTTTCATTTGCATCAATGAGTTCTCGGCTGCAACAACTCACCTACCACCTTTAGAACCTCAAAACAGTCTCTCTCTACCAATTTCGAAACCCTTCCGCTTGTCGGGCTCCATAGGAGCATTACCACACTCTACAGGAGCGGAAACACAGTCTACAGGAGCCTTTCTACAGGAAGGCCAGTGAGAAGCTCTGCAGAGGGAAAATTCAGGATTTTGTTCCAAATTCAAGCTTGAAAGAAGGTAGGCTCGGACAACCCACTATGCATGTTAATTATCTACAAAATGTGGTGGATTTGAAATGAAGTACTCAGTTGAAAAAGAAAGGGAAAGTGAGAATGGAAGTCTGCTTGTGTTTTTCTTTGAAATATATATAGTCTCTCCATTTTACTCTCTACATTGAAAGTATGTCTCTTTCTCCTCTGTGGTATTCTCTTGTCTGAAGAAGTGATGCAAACATAGGAATTTAAGCCTATAAAACAGTAAATTTGCGTTGGGTGGTCTGCTTACTTTTTGAAAAAAAACACTATCTGGTATACTCTCTGTGTTTTTTTTTAAATAATGGTTTCCTCAAATAGCCCGAAAAGTAAATGAAAGTTGAAAACAGAGTCTAAAAGGCAAGAAAATTACAATTTGTTTTTGTTAAAAAGAGGAAAAATGAAAAACTCTCTCTAGTTCCAGAAAAAAAACCTCAGTTGTTCCATTGTTTTCGGGTTTGAAAATTTGCTACCTTCCTCCTCACTTGAGAATTTGCAGCAGTCATTGAACATCATGACAATGGGTTTTATGAGAAAGGAGCCTCTGAATTCCACCAAATTGCATGAACACTCAGAAGTGGTAGCCCTCTTTACCAGGGCAAATTGGATCCCTTTCTTTGAGAAATTTCATGGGTATGATGAGGAAATTACAGAGGAATTTTTATTGTCCTTAAGACCCCATTCAAAAACCCATGCTACAGTCAGTTTTAGGGGTCTAACCATAGAACTTACACTATAATACATCAGCAGAATTACAAATATTCCACTTGGGCTCCCCTGGAGCAGAGAGGAAAAACCACTAGGATAGGTTGCTAAAAATACCTTTTTCCATCCTGATGAACATCTGATGGAGGATAAGAATGGGATTAGAAGGAAAAATATACCTTATCCATGGGGTGAAGTTAGCTACCAGATCATGAAATATATCTCATGTGAAGGAAGATACAATATAGTCTATGGTTATCATTTCCGATTGTTACATTAACTAGGATATGGAATGGACCTACCTGCATCTAGGAAACTCAGTCTTCCATATTTTTTCCTCCAACCGTTGATAGAGTGTAGCACCAAATTAAATTCAGGGGTTCCAGACCAACTGACTCACCTGGGCTCATTAAATTGCTGGTAGAGGATGCCCTCCACACATAGACAGTCCCTATAGCCTGCGAAATTTTCAAGAACATGACTAAAGAAGATGACATAAAAACCCTCATTGATGACCTTAGTCCATCTGACAGTGAAGAGGAGGAGTAGAAAGAATAACTTGAGAAGGAAATCCATGAAGAAGCACAAACTATTCAATTAGAAGAAGAAAAATAAGAAAAAGAGAAAGGAGAGGAGAAACCTGACACAACCACAGTTGGACCTATAGCAGAGAAGAAAACAACATCAAAAATAGAGAAAAGGAAGAGGACAATAACTAAAAATAAGAAGCCCAAGAAATCTTAGAAAAAGACTGCCACAGAAAAGGCAGAAACTTAGCAAGTAGAGGCGAAAACAACACCAGAGATAGTAGAAACAAAATTAGAGATATCGGACATAGGAAAAACAGTAGAGGAAGAAGAAGAAAAACAACAAGAAGAAGTGTCCCCTGAGACACTAGCAAGAGAAGAAGCAGTTGTTCTTGTTTCACTTAGTACTCCAGCTAAGCAAAAAGGGAAAAGAAAAAGACAGTTGTCTATGTACTTCAAAGCTAGAAAAAGAACTAGAATCAAGATAGGGAAGCCTCAACGACCTTCGAAAGAACCCATCATCATTGAGGATGCACCTACTATAACATAGGAGGAATCTCCCTCCAAAATATCCATCACTTACAAGAGAGGAAGTCTTAGAACCTCTACCTAGAGGGAAAGGATCAAATTAATGGACTCTAAAGCAGTCTTACAGGAGGCACAAACCTCTCTACAGGAGACATTAGCGAAGCTTAAAGAAACTGAAAGACTTGAAAAGAAGGCAGAAGAAAAGACCCATGAGGAAGATAAGGAAAAAGAAATACTAAATCCTGGACCTCAGCCTAACTTAGGCTCCTACTACAACCTTCTAGAAGGTGGGAAGATCAACCCACAAAAAATTGTAGTGCCTCTTTTCTTCGAGCTAGAAAAGGAAAGAGTCCGAACCCATACATGGATGCAGATTGAAAAATCAAGAGGGGTAGAAGACATTGGGCACATGGAGAATAGGTTGAGAGAGATGGGCAAAGAATTGAGCATGGTTAGGAATACAGAAAGCATTAGAAGAGATCAATTACAGGAAGAAAATGAAATGCTAAAAAAGCAACAGCAAGAAAGGGAACCTCAAGGAGGAAATGAACTGTCAATATTAAAAGGACAACAATAGAAAGAGGAACCCCTGGCAGATAGTGAGGGAACAAATAAATAGCAACAAGAAGAGGAACCCCAGATAGACAGTGAGACTTTGATGAAACAACAACGGGAAAAAGAATCCCAGGCAAAAATTGAAGTATTGATTTTGAAAAGGTAGCTACAGGAAAAGGAAGCCCAGTTAGCCTGCATGGCCAACTGGGCAATGGAGGCATTACAGTGCGAAAGCCAGCCAAATCATATGCATTGTACCTCAAAGACCAGAGGCTCCAATTTTAGATTAAAACACTGGCCCAGAGGGGCACAATACCTTTTCAGGATTATGGCCAATTTATGCATTTGTGTGATCACAGTTCAGATGAGGATAAAGCGAAGCTAGTATAATTTTACCTACACAACATGGCACTTACTGACATGAATTTATGGGATCCAAATGCTACATTGGGAGATTTTCAGCTAATGGTTATGGCTTCTTGGATGAGCCATGAAGAGAAGAGGGCAGTGGAAATCCAGAAAATGATGATAAAAGAGCTGAGTGAGCCCCTGATGATTAGAGCAGAACTAGTAGAACCCTTCACTCTCATCTATGCCCACCAACACCTTACACCCAATCCTCAAGTTGTCCCTGACAATGTTGATAAGAAAGCCTAGGCTATTGCTCATTTCGAGGATATGGAAAGATTGTTTGGTGATGACTGCATTCATTCTTGCATGAGAAGGTGGAATACATTGCCACATAGCCTAAGGATCAGGGAGTATCACTCCCCAAATAGGATGAGGGAAGCCATGAGGAGAGTGCCCCTGTATAAGCACTCAATGAAAAGCTTGAAGGCAAACTGGATTGGCCTTAAATTCAGTCCTCCACTGTTGTTAGGAATGCTGGAAGGGGTAAAGGAGGAGGAAGAACAGAAACAATGGGAAGAAGTGGAAAGAAAAGCAAGTTTACATGATAAAGAGGAAGACATCACATCAGAGGCTTGGGATGTCAGGGAATCTATTAGAGCCATTAAATATGAAGAGTTAGATTAGTTGCTCAGAAGATGAGCAACCCATTCAGCAGGGGGGTGATGATGAGCCCCAGAAATGGGTAATTATATGGGCTCATTTGGCCTCTTATTTTGACTTAATCCACCATTCTCATTAGTTTGTTGCATTTTTTTGAATATATTCATGCTAATAGAGTGAATTGGGTTAGCCACTTTGCCATGTAGTCTAATGAATGTTTTATGTAGATTTTTTGGACAATTTTGGACAAAGTCAAGGAATTTATGAGCAAATGGCAGCCAAAACTTGAGAAAAATAGGGAAGAGGATTTGTATGGGGGTGTCTCCTCATTTATGACCCCTTCCCTTGAATCCTCCATCAACAAATCAGAGCACAAAGGTCCACATTGATGATTCTAAGGGGCAGTGGAGCAAGTAAAGTAGGACTGATGTTTATATTCAGTTCTAGGAAGCCGAGTTCGTTGATTTTAGGACTGTTGGAGGTCCCCATTTGTATAAATAATAAGGTTTAGATCCTTAGTAGGTTAGCCAATTATTAGTAGATTTTCGCACTTTTGTGCAGCATTGTGTTCAACTCATTTTCGAGTTCCTTTTTGAGAACAATTTATGTAATGTAACTGCTATTTTTGATAATGAAGATGAAACATTTTTTGAGCTAGCACTGATCTCTTTCAAAGGGCTGAAGCTCTTGGGTTAGGACCCAACCCAAGCTGCCCAACACCTCCTACTGTGTACTTATATGTTTTTGCTTCAATTCATGAGTTGATTTCTATTGCATAGATTCATTTTACTTTGTTAGATTAGGTTGCTTTTGATGGTTAGTATAGTTTTCTTTGTTCAAGTTGCTTAAGTAAGTTACTGCAGTGACATAATAAGATTCAAAAAGGCCAACAACAAATCCTGATATCCTTTCTCCCTTCCTCGGACTATGATCTGAGGTCATAGCACTACTGCTGCCACCAAAAACACAGTTTTTGCTCTTCCATGCAACTACTAGTGTGATAACTTGATTTGGAAAAGTTAATATTAGTTCAGATTCAATTGCTTAAGATCATTTTCTGTCCTTGTACCATAGTTCTCTCGCATGATTTTCTATTCATAAGGTATTGTTTAGCATTTTTTGCTTTTCGGTCAGAAATTAGGTCAAGCTAGACAAAGATCTGTTTTCATGGTATAGTTAGTTCTTTCTTTGGTTAGTTTTGATAAGTAATTATGCATATCCCTTGTAGACATCCATACATCCATAAAACAGCCAACACCAGCCCACTTCACGTAAAGCTACTTTCCTGCCATTTGAACAAATCCAACCATCACGTTCATTCTTGATCTTCCTTGACAAGTTCTAGACACCTCAACACCTTCCTCTAGCCTTCAATTCCCCTTTCCTATCATTTTTCCACCTTCAAAACTCCAAATATAGTTTTTGGCCTCCTCTTGTAGATCCTTCTGTAGATCCCATGCAGCCTCCTGTAGAATTTCCCGTGAGTGACTTTTCGAAGTCCGATTGCTGTCGAAGTCTCCAGAAGGGTACTAGGGGCTTCTTAGGATCTCTCCACGCCTTCCTCCACCTCTGTAACAACCAACTCCATCTTCCTTTGCCACCAAACCTTTGCACAATCATAACCAGATAAATCACAAGCATAATAATTTCACATAAAAGCACTCGAAAGCACAAAAAGATGTTTTCTTCTCTTTTCTTTTTAGAAGTAGTTTGAATAAATGTAATTTACCTTTTCAGTAGTCAATGGCATTCATTTCTTTAGTTTTCATCTCTTTTCTTGCAAAAGTAGGGTTAGTAGGTAAATTAGGGTTTGCTAGGGTTTGCGTTACATTTCAATTCTTCTTCTCTTTCTGCAAACATATTAGCCCCTGTAGAGTTAGTTTTCTTTCATCACAGTCAAATCTTCTTCTGAGAACTCATAGAAGTTGGCTTAAGCTCCTAGCGAACTTGCGCCAGTTGATGAAGTGACAACCTGCAGTAAGAGCTAGTACTTGATCATACAACACCGTCGCTTCCAAGTTTGTTACAAACTACCGGGTTGATAAAATTAAAGTAGGAAGCCTAAGAGTTGCATCATTATTGCTACAATATTGGTGCTCACCACTAGTATGTAAAGGGAGGATCCTTACTTGGGACCAACTACAGAAGAAAGGAATTCAGGGACCGTCTTTATGCTGGATGTGCCAACAGAACATAGACAATATGGAGCATATGTTGAACTCATCCTTGTTTGCGGAACAGAAATGGGGACAACTACAGAGAATCTTCGGAAGGATGGATTGAGACTACTGTAGCATAATGGAAACAATCCTTCTATGGTGCAACAATATCTTCTCAAGTCCAGTACTAAACCGAGCTTGGGGTCTGGCCTTGGGCTTAAATCTATGGGCCATATGGAAAGAAAGAAATTGTAGAATTTTCAAAAATAAAATCTCAACTCAACAATAGGTATGGGAAGGAATTGTTAGAAACATCAGGGAAACTATTTTAGTAGATTAATGGATCCCTGAAGATTGGCAAGTTCCACCTCCCGAAGAAGCAAGAACTCTTCGAAAACTTACCCTAACAATGGAAATGGTATCCCCAAATTCCTGGAAAACAAATAGGATGAATATAGACTCCCTAATGCAATTCACTACCCCCAGTGAAGGGTTCATAAACTTAATTTTAACGTGGCCTCAAAAGAGAACCCAAGGATAATAGGGCTCAGTGGCATATTCCGAGATACCCAAGCGAACACGCGGATCATTTATGTAGACTCATGTGGGATAGAAAGAAACAACGAGGCAAAATTTGCAACAGCTGTGAAGGGACTTCAAATAGCTCTAAGAATGGGTTACCGAAATTTGGTGGTGGAAGGAGATTTTAGTCTGGTCACAAACACTATGAGGAAACTCAACAATGGCACGTCATGGGACAAATTGAGCCAAAGTTGGAGGATAGGTCACCTTATACAAGAAATAGGGTAGATTATTCACAAGTTTAACCATATAACGATTCGACATGTAAGAAGGGAAGGGAATAAAGTGGTTGACTTCTTGGCCAATTGGGCTTGTAACCAACAACATTGTTTGCTAGAAAAATTATGGCCACTACAGCCCAGGGATGACAGACTCAAATCCTTGGAGGACATTCTGGGCCAAGATCACCAACAAAGCCAGGAAAATGGGAATGCAATCAACCATAACCCCGATCAGGGTGCGTGCTCAAGGTTGGAAAGGACGATGGACACCCATGACAGTTATGAGGATTAATGGAAGGGTAAACTCCACTATCCTCCACACATTCATGGCGATGGGTGCGGTGGCCTCCCACATGGATACATGCAGAGGTGGTAGGAAAGGTGGCGGGCATGGCAAGGATAAGGTGGGAGGTGCTACAGGTAAGGAAGGACAAGGGAGATGTTATGACACGATAGATTGTGGAGTTAAGGCAGTTCAGGGGAGTGATAATTGCATTGTTGCAAAAGTTAATGGGAGCTGGAGCACTGGAGCAAGGAGGAAGAGGTATCATTAAAGGGATCAGTGGAGTGAATTCAGGTATGTTTCTTGGTCATGCAACCCTCTTGCTATGGAAACATTGTTTGTTTATGGATAAGGGTTCGAGAGAAGCTAGGGGAGGGGAACTATGGGGATAGCCAGGGAGAACACCACAAGCTTGGGTTGGTTATTGGTTGGTTTAGTGTTTTGGCTTGGAGTGTCCTAAGTGTTGACCTAGTTAGTGGATGGGAAGCCTCCCTTGAGAGAAGGAGAGTGAATTCACATGATATTTTGGGTGGAGTGGAAGAAGCACTACAATGGGGAAGGGTAGGCATGAGGGAAAGTCAAGGAGTGGCATAGCTTAACGAGGAAGAGGGGAATGGGAAGGCTCAACCATACTGGTGGACCTTTGACTAGGCAGAGGGGAATGGGAAGGCTCACCTCTGCATGGGCACTCTTTCTTGGCTGCGAGATGGGTGGGTCAATCGAACTGTGTATGAGTGGCAACGGGAAGAGAGCAGTGAGCAGCAAGATAGGGCAAGGAGACCAGCCTCGTTTCTTGAATGGGTTGTCACCCAACCTGCATCTGTCTCTGAAAGCATTAGGGATAGGCAAAGGAATAAGGTTAATGGTGGTATTGAAATTCAATGCCAGCGGTTAAATCATCGTGCCTTTGAACAGGGTGTGGAAAAAATGGAGATGGCTCGGTCGGAAAGAGGAAGAGGGCATGGAAGATGTGGGAGGGATCTTGCACAAGAAAATGGGCTGAGCACCTCAAAACCAAGAAGAGGAAGAAAACCAGTAGAACACCTCATCAACGAAGTTGCGAATGGGAGGTAGAAATTAAATAGGAAGGTGAGACCGAGGAGGAGATTGAGAACTGGAGGACTGTAATCTCGGATCCCAGGAATACCAAAGGCAAAATAACTCAGTTTAAATAGACCCTTTATCTATATTGGCTTATGAAGAGCCTAATGGGGAAGGTGATGGAGAAAATGTTAGTGAGGATGACACTGACCCTCCAAGATATTCCCAATTATAAAGAATATTTGCAGCAAATTCAATTTCAGCTTCACAAGCAAGACATCTGCCTAGACAAAATTCAAAGGCACATCCCTTGCATCATTGAACTAGCTCAGATGCCTGGTGATTCTACCGAGGACTTGACACCGGTCGAGTAAGCTTCAAAAGAGCATCAAGAATAGCCAGTTAATCTCGGTGCTTTTTATTTTTACAGGTAGCATTTAATTTAAAAATATGCTTGCTTATGATAGATAGACATATTGAGTCCTACCATGAAACTGATACTTATCTAGCTTGGTCAAAAAGGTTGATACTTTGTTGTTTTTGGATGGCGTATAATGAGGATAGGTGGCCAATAGAATTGGTTTCCCCCTGGGCAAGTTGAGGCCACCTATCTCACATAAGTGATGTAAATTTGTTGTTTATAAATAGAAAATGAAGGACCTACCAAGCTTAACAATTTTCTTTTTATCTATTCAAATAAAAATATATATCTACATTTTTGTGAATTTTTTTTTATAATTATACTCTTTTATAAAATATTAAACATCACCAAATTCATGATAACAAAACCTATAACTTTTTTATATTACATGAGGCATACATGAATAATGAAATAACTAGCAATTGCACTAGATGTTTCAAAGAAAACGTCATAAAGCATAAATTTGAGAAGCATCATGACATATAAAAAATCATTGAAGATAAAAATTAGTAAACAAAATGCTATCCAAGTATCTTAAATCATAAGTAGCAGTTTCATGTGAACTATTACATCCTTGAAAGTGTCCATTTCTAGTGGCATATCTATGAAGTGACAATTCATTCAGTAGTGGAGAAACTTCATCTTTAACTAAGAAATAATATAAACTGAAAATACATAGTGCTCAAGATTAACCATGCCTTTATTATCCTACAACTAACTATTAAGACTAGCTATTACCCATAGAGTAAAAGTACATAGGCCATGGATCAAAATCTTGTGAAATTAGCATATTCCCTTCATCAACTCTTCACATATCCTAAATGATGCATGTTGTTTCAGCTCAAAGAATTTTCTAGTTTGGGTTTTAGCAATAATTTTCTAGTTTAGGTTTTGTCAACCTATCCCTTTAGCCCTAAAGTTATAAGCATCCACCCTTGTCTGGATAATCAATGACATTTTGTATATGATGATATTAAACCCAACGATTGATTGTCCTTATGTATGTAAGAAGAGCTTCGGCGTAAATCACATGAGAAAGACCTTTGTCGACGCGTTTCGAACCAACTACAATTGTCCTTATGTAATTAGCATGCTCGCTGCAAAGGAATGGGATTAAATTTCTACAATTTGCATAGAACCAAAATCAATGAATTGGTTTTGCATTAGCCAACACTTTGAAGAATGCATGCTCGTTGCTCTTTTTCATGAGTTACTTTGAAGGATGTATGAATATTTTATAATCAATACCTTATCCATTAATGATGATTAAAACTTTCTTTATATCTCCAGCTATGAAATGAATGTTGTCTTTGTTTCACAGTTCCATATTGTGGGGATTGAAATAAAATGTGGGTGTTGATGCAAGGATGGCTCATGTAGATGGTGAGACAGAGCAACATAATTTATCTTCTTGAAAAGAGATTGGGGTGTTGTGAACATTATCATTGGATGTGGCTTTGATCCTGTAAACATAAGAGTTTATTATACATTAAATGGTAAGCACGTTTACTCTCTGACGTGAAAATTAGATGAGTTTAGTAATCCTTTGTACCCAATAATTACAACTAACTATGATGTGACTCTATTGGTAAATCTGGGCCAGAGTGTATTTGAGTGTGCTCCGGTCAATGATCAAAGGATGGTTGATCCATGCTTCAAGAGGCCACTTTTTCATAGTCCTCAAAAAACACCACGTGTCTTATATGAAGATATTGGCGATCTTTTCTTGATGGTAAACTTTATTCACAATGAATAGAAAACGTTGACTCTTCAAATACACAGGATGTGCAACTAAAGCGCTCGCTTTCTGAAGGTGATTCCGAGTTCTTCGGATTTCCCTCGATGCAAATAAGTAAATACAAAACTTGTCCATATATGGGATTCTTTGTGAAATGCATCATAGTAGAGTATTTTTGTCTCATTATACTTCTTTGGTTCATCTCTTTATTCTAGAGATTGGTAAGGATATCTAATTTTGAAGCCTAGACGCTCCCCTCTTATCTCTTCTATCTAGAAAATATTATATAGGTCTATATGTGTGTTTCATTGAAACGTAATGTCTTATGTATAGTACTCCTAATTCTAGTGGCAGTTGTCTTGGTTTTAGCTTTCATCCCAAATCAATCATGGGATGAGAATGGAATTGAAGAATTGTGATTGGTCATTTAAACAACTAGGCGATGTTCATTTCCTTTTTGGAATAACATCCAAAAGATTAAATGCACAATGAAAATTGGTGACATGATTCATGAGGATCATGACATTTTCTCTCTTTTTAGGACTTGTGAAATATAATCGAATTATGGATCTCTCTCAAATTTAATGAAAATTTTGGTTGAAGATACTATTTTAAAACAATTCTCCTCAAAATACAAAAGAATTTCTTCTTGTAGTTTCAAGTTACCACGCATCATTTTTCACATCAAATTAATTTTTCCATATTATGCTGACAGAACCTAAAACATTCCACTGCCACTTTCACAAGGCAATCTCTGTTTCCAAACTTGTATAAATTGGCCAGTATTAATATTGGAAAAGCCAAAACTGCAAATCCATTAAGCATTAGAGAAGTGAGCATAATATATTGAGCAAGGCATTATGGATAGAAATATTGTGATTGAGTAGACATATTTGTTGACTACTCCATTAGTGTGGAGTGTATGGTGAATACCATAGTGTATGTTAGAAGTGTGAGGTCCAAAAAAGAGCCCTCTCTTCCTGCCCAAGAGGGGGAAGTTGAAGTCAGGAGCAATGGACCAATGACTATTGCATGGAATTGTATGAGCCTTATAACTCCAATCAAAATCAAACAGGAGGAACTAGGTGTGTCACATGAACACTACCCAAAGTTGCTAGATTCGTTCAAGAATTGTTTGATTTTTTAAATTTGAAGTTCAAAGGATGAAAGAGGAAAAATGTTAGCCATGATATTTGTGTCCATCTTCAATGTCATTGGTAATTTAATGGAAATATGATGTCCACTTGGGTTCTAGAGAAATGGGTTGCAACCGTATGGATAACTGGGGATTGTCTTTTATGAGTTGAATTTCAAATTAAAATGGCAAGAGTTTCCCTCAAGATATATTTGATTTAAGCCAATAAGACTACAATTCCAACAATAATGAGTGGCAACAGGAAACAAGACAGAACATGGCATTACAACATCTCTTCTATATAGAGCGGCATAGGTGAAATAACACAAAGCCTAATTTTAATGACATGTGATTTGGACCTTAAGCATTTAACAAATGCATTCACAGAAATCAACTCGGTTAGAACCTGAAAGTATACAACCTAAACACTTCATTCAATCCATAAAATGTAAGAGGAATGCTTGCAGGACAAAATTTGACGGGGAATATAAGTTATTGGTAAATGTTTGAAAACTAATGTAGTAAACATTCTTATTTTTATTTTTTTCTGAGAACATTGTTCTGATTATATTTCTCAAAATTTGGTGATAATTTAGAAGAATTGTTGGAATTGTAAATATTAGTGGTTGAGATTGCAAAATCCAGGTTTAAGGGGATTTTTCAGAAAGTTGAACAAATTTATACATTCAAAAATGGAATTCCAACAATAAAAGGTTGCAATTTCACTAACAATTACATGGGTGGATGCTAGTAATAGTTGCAATTGCAAATCCCAAAAATGTCATGTTTAAACTTATCTCTTTGAAAATTTGATTTAAAATCATGCATGGCAATGCTCTGTTAGATAATGGAAAACGACAATTTATAGAAACAAAGCTAATTTTCCATTTTCAGTCATCATGGAACATAATTATAATGATCCTAAATGAAAACATGTTTAACATACTAATCTACTTCTTCTTCTGGTAAAATGAAAAGAACTCTAAGTTCCTTTGATTCTTTTACATATATAAGCATTTGATGTATTTTATAGCTTCAACAGAGAAAAAAGGCACAATGATCTTTATTTTTGGAAGAACATATATATCATAGAGCCAAAGGACAATCACAAAAGATTCCCTACACCATATAAGCAAGGAGAGCTAGCATATCCACTGTGACTTTGATCTTAAGAAGAGTAGTGATTTTTATAAAAATTTACATATACTTCCATTCACTCTGAATCTAACCCACATAGAACGTTAGTTCATCAAGGAAAGTTGAAATGAACAATATCAAATTCAAGTAGTGTTACGATTATTTTTAGTATCTTTGTACCTTTATGATAATGTGGTACATAGATAAGGAGAAAATTGTTCTTTATATTCTTTGGGATTACTCGACGGATTCTGAAGAAAGTGTTCAATCCAAAAATATTGCAAGGGCACCCCATGAGCTTCTCCTATGAGAGCAAGATCAACCATTACCCATTCTATCAAAGGACCCATCTTGAACCCGTAGCCAGAGAATCCAAAGAAGATTAAAATAGGGGACTTGGATGTTGTTGACATCTCAGTCTTTGTCAATGGCAAGAAATTCACATCTTCTTCTAATAAAGAATAAGATGTTGGTTGGCCAGCCAGCCCATCCATATGATGAGGAGAGTTGTTTGTCCCCCTTTGATAGTGAATGGAAGGAAAAACCTCTAGGAACTTATCTTAATAACCCTTCCCAAAATGACCAAATACATTTTAATTATTATAATAAAAAACATAATAAATAGATGATTGCCCTTTGCATCTAGATAGAAGAAGTTGAATCCATCTCTAGATTCACTTTTTCAATATGCAAGGATAGGAAAATCTTAAAGGCAATAGAAAAGGGTAATTAGAGATTGTGCTCGGATAAGGGAATTGACTGAAGCACCTTTTATTCGGGAAAAAACCACGTGTATGATGGTGTTGGGTCTTTAAGTGTTGGTGTTCCATATGAAACCAAACTTTTTCATCTGGTTCAAAGTGCAGAGAGGATCAGTGTGCATTAGGGAACTTCTTATATTGTTGTTGGGACAATTAAAGGGCTTCAAATACGTTGGCATGGCATTGAGCTAAGGAGTGAAGAAAAGAGAGGCTAGAGGATTGCTCACGTTGTTGATGAGATGCGCTAGAAAAGTTCTGAAAACCCTCTTCAACTGAATAAAATTCTACCTTCTCTCTCCATGTTTTGTTTCCTTAGATCTTGATTTGGAGGTGAATATTTGATCCCTAGACCTTTGGATGGCCTGATCTGGGTCCATATATCTCGAGTTGCACCTGATATCAGACACTTTGTAATGAGAATGGGTGAAATCGACCAAGAAATTATCTAAGCAACCAGACAGATTGGTACATGGCGTGGTGTCATATACGATGTAGAGAACATACACAATAACTAGAGAAATTGTGAAGAGGAGCATGCAAACCATGCACTACTTGCCCACGCAGCTATAGATGACCTCCAACTTCAACCGTCTCGTAGCCATGGAGGCTTCTATGAGCTTCTTCTGTGAGGGAAAGATCAACCATTATCCATCCTATTAAAGGACCCATCTTGAACCCATGGCTAGAGAATCTAGAGGCGATTCAAATAAAGGACTTAGATGTTGCTGAAATCTCAATATTTGTCAGTGGCAAGAAATCAATGATGAAATCCTCATCAGAGAACATATGTATATTGAATACATGCAAGCCTCGGTGATAATAAGACTTTCTAACATAAGATTTCCTCTGATACTTTCAGCCAGCCAAGGGCTCTTTTGCCTCGATGCATCCATATCAGGAAACAAGGTCCTCTTGTCTGGGTCACATGGGTAACCTGCATGAATTGAGACCTTGAGAAATCTGGGGTATTCTAAGGAGGGTGTCCCATAGAGGTAAGGGTCATTGTAACAGGAAAAGGTGGCGAATCCATTCTCTAGCAAAAAGCTCTGAAAATCCTCTTCGACTGAATAAAATTCTACCTTCTCTCTCCATGTCTTGATCTTGATTTGGGGAGAAGATTCGATCCCTAGACCTTTGGATGGATTGATCTTGGGTCCATATATCTCGGGCTGCACTTGATCTCAGATGCTTTGCAATGAGAACAGGCGAAATCAACCATGAAGATATCTAAGTAGTCAGACAGATTGGTACATGGCATGGTGCCATGTACGACGTAGAGAACAGACATAGCAGCTAGGGAAATTATGAAGAAGAGCATGGAGACCATGAACTTCTTTCCTACACAGTTGTAGATGACGTCCAACTTCAATAGTCTCACAACCATGGAGGTTGCTAAACTTTCACCCACAGGGATAGTTAACTGCAAAGAATGCATGAGAGTCTTTTCTGTGGTTGGGAAATGGATTCAGTTATCATTCAATTCAAATCAATGGATATTCATAACCTAATTATCTAACAAAAGATTCAATGGCACAAATTATGACAGGAAGATAGCTAGGAGAGTTCTTTTCACAAGGGAACGCCTTACAATGTAATTATGAGCTACATAACTTTACTCAGGTATTATATTGGCAAAATCAATAAACATATACTTTTATAATAAAAAATTATTTTATTTATAAATTTGTATTTTTAATTATAATTTGATAAAAATAGAAATCTTATAAAATTTGTGTATGTATGTGCTTTCAACATATAATCAAAGATATAATTATAGGTTCAAAATTATATATTATAAATATTAATTAGAGAGAAAAGTGAAATGATAAATTTAAAAATTATTATAATACATATAATTATACGTACATCATTGATATTTACTTTACATGTAAGTATTTTAAAATTTTCGTTTCTATATATTTAGATTTTAAATTTTTAAATATTGAAATATGTAACTTTTACTTGGTTTAGTTGTTATTATATTAATGGTTCTTGCTATTATTTTTCATAAATAGGTAGAGTTGTTTATAAATAGAGGTTGTTTCCTAAGTTGTGGGACGTGGTTACATAATGTTGGATTTGAGAGGTTTTCTCAAACTAAATGCTTCTTATATTGGTGTGACGCAAATATATTTTCTCAACTAGTATATTATGTGATCGAGATAGTTTGTGTATCTTATTTATATGTTTATCATTATATTGTTTAATAGAGAATTTAACACGTTTGTGTGTAATACTGTTTATTCTTAGGTTTTCTATCTTGGTATCATAGCTATACTGGGTTTGACTCTTTCATAGGGAAGCTTAAGGAAATATAATGCCATTATAGTATGATAATAGATTGAAGTATATGTTTGTGTGAGCTACAATCTGTTTGATAGGAATATGTGGCTTTTCAAATCCATCTTAATAGTGAGAGGGTGCAGATTATAGATGATGTAGACATTGTGATAAACATTGTGAAAGGATGACATGATCGATTTGCAAAGGGTAGTGGTGATGAAATATAATGCCATTAGAGTATGATAATAGATTGAAGTATATGTTTGTGTGAGCTACAACCTGTTTGATAGGAATATGTGGCTTTTCAAATCCATCTTAATAGTGAGAGGGTGCAGATTATAGATGATGTAGACATTGTGAAAGGATGACATGATCGATTTGCAAAGGGTAGTGGTGATGAACTCCATGCTACTAGCCACAAGAATGCAAGAGGGTTACCTATTCCAATGGAAGTTTCCATGCCCATTTCAACAAGAGGCCATTGTAAGTTATGCATGTTTCATCAAGTTTGTCTTTGATGAGGGCTCTTGCATTGAACTCTTGATATGCAAGTTTGGGGTGCTTGTTTTTTCTTTCTATGGGAGCTTTTAATATATTCCATGGTCTTTGGGAGCTTTGCTAGCCTAAGAATCTTTTGTGATATTATACATGAAGGTGATGCCTCCTTAAAAATACCCTGAATGGTAAGTAGTCAAAGGAAAATACACATACAAAATCCAAATTATTTTAAGAGTCTCACAGACGAGTATTGAGGTATGAATTGGAGGATAACACTAGAAGGATAGGTATTGTAGTATGGTGAAGATCTTGAAGTTTCGTTTAGAGTGGAATTCAAATAGCCATGACATATAAACAATCTCCATCACCATAGCTTGATGTATTGAGAGAGCCAACATGAGAGGGCGTGCTCAAGGAGTTGCTAAAATAACGAAGGATTTAGGCACAAATTATTACATAAATCAAATATATTGTCAGTAAATGCTCCAAAAAAGGATTGTGAAGAGATGGGATGCAAATATCACAACCCATACTAGAGCTTAATAAAAATAGTGTAGATGTTAAAATGCTAGAACACAATTTTGGATTTGAACCTTAGAGTTTCTAGGTTTCCATAGTGAAGAAATTTGGCTTTTGATATGAGTATAACATTAGTGATAATTTTTTCCTAAAATCATGGACAGGGGGAAGAAAACAATGATTTACAAAGTCAACGATTAAGGCATTTGCGATGAGTTGTATTCCAACGAATCCCCCCTATGTGGGAGTTTGGGGACAGTCCCATTGAAAAAAAAATGGGTGGTTTTTGGCATTCAATAGTTTTTCAACACACAATTTTAACCTCTAACAGATTTATTGTGTGTGGTGGTTTCTCCTATGGTTTTGTAGTTTTAATTACGGAACTAAGGTTGTATTCCAATAAATGATAAATGGATTAACAATTTATTTATGTTTCAATATACACCCAGTCATCCACACACACACACAATATTGTAATATCTTATAGAAGAATATATGGAAAATAATGTGTGTTGGTATTCCTAGTTTGGCTTTCCAAGATAAAGTCTTTATGTGTTTTCTATTCCATCCTTTATTTTTTATTAAGAATATTTTTGCAACAACTAATTATATAGGGTTAAAACATGCATTTGGTATTAGGGTGATTTTGGCTTAAAGGAGACATGTTTGTGGCCAAGGGGTTTTTTTCTCTCGAGCCTATCATAAACCTATTGATAGTGCTAGACCCGCGAACATTCAAGGGATCACCCCGGTATGAAGTCCCAACTAGACCTCACACCGTTTGGTGCGGGAGTCCCATCCGGTATGATGTCACGGTTGCAATTGTCTTAAGGATTTTCCTCAACTCTTGCTTGTCAGCACAAGAGAGTGGTTCGCTTTGTCTTCGAGAAGTGAGGTTTGCATGCCTGGTTAGTGTACGTGAACTTGTGTCAATGGTTCTTTCAATGTGAGGGGAAGAAGGTGAAGGTGAGTTCCAAGTTGAAAGGGACCAGTCCCAACTTAGCTAGGAACACACAACACAAAAGGACATACACAACTTTCGGTGGAGCAGTCCACTCGGATGCGGAAGCCACAACATACAAGGTAAGATAACATGTACAACACTCAAGGAAAAGTCCAAACAAGTGCAATGGTTGTTGCAAAAAGTTTTAGGTGAAAGGTTTGTCTAATGTTTGGTAGAGTAGTCGACATGGACGGGACAACATTAACAACATATACAACACATTTTCATTAATAGATTATGCATTACAACAAATGAAACAGTTCAGACGTAGAACATAGGTTAAAGCAACATGTAGTACAAGTGTTAAAGATCAGTCTTACAACAGATCAATACATGTGAGAAAACGTGCTGGCCTGTTATCAGGCTTCTGAATTAAGTGAAAGTTCCAAGACACTTCATTACACCATACATCACTAACCGTGTCAGCGGGGTGTTGGAGCCACTACTTACTCCTAAAAGAAAATATTATGGACTCTCTTGTCTATGTGGGAGGAGTTGAGGTGAAAATTCCTTTACATGTAAAAATGAGGGGGTATTTATAGCCAAGGGTGAAACTAACCCTTGTGGTTGTTCGACTACCCTCATGACTATTCGACTTCCATGACTTTTTGACTTACATGAATCTATGTTCAACAAGTGGATCTCTTGGACTTCCACATTACATCACATTGATTGACAACAATCCCATAGTGGAGATGTGGGCGACATGAATCATGACTTGACTTGACATGACTTGAGTGCATGTCGAGCTATAATGTTGTTGAGAGATGGATGTCTTCATGGTGTATCATAGCTTCACCTCTGCATGCGAAGTGCATGGAGTCTTCAATGGTACTTTGTTCACTTGATGATGATTTAGCATGTCGTTCCTTGCTTACATACTGGAAGGCTTGATAGGCTCATTTGTTCGTGGAGGGGCTTGTTCGCCACATTTCTCTGCTTCACTTGCTTCATTTATTCATCCATTGGTGAACTATTCATCTACATGTGTGTTATACAACAAAATGACCCCCTCATCAGCTCAGAGTGGAAAGACATGATAGTTGAATTAAAGACCAAGATGACAAGCCTTGTTTCCATACTAACATTGGCTAAACACTGACAACATGCTTTATAAAGGTTATCTGTAAGCGTAAGGGAGCATTAGTGACCCTACTAACTCTAGTTGTTAGTTGGGGAACAACGTTAGTGGATCCTAATGAGCGTCTAGAGGTCAAAGGAGCGAATTGACTCATAAATATCTCTATATTCCCTCCTAAATCTACACATAAAATCAAGGAAACATCTCAAGTTCGACCTATTTGTGGGATTTCTAATCCGAATGAAGGAGGAAAAAGGGAAAGAGATGAAAATCATGGAAACATCATTGCTTTTACCTTAGGAGACTCATAGAGGAACTTGGAAACCCTAACTCAATTGCTACATAAGCAAATCTAGGGCTATGGTGATGGAGGTCAGATCATTTGAAAGGATAGCTTACTTGATTGTTGAGCATAGTCTCAAATCTAAGCATAAGAAGTTGGTAAGAAGGGAGAGAGAGAGAGAAGCTGGAGGTGTAAGGGAAGGCTAATGCAACAGATGGTTGTAATCACTCTTTCGACATTAATATAGAATTGCAGTTGTACTGTCTACTCCGTGGTGTTGGTACTATCATTCATTTACTTGTTTGTCCAATACGTTTTAGCATGAGTAGCTTAGTTATGTGTAACTAGATGTATTTTATGTATTCATGTATTAGTTATCAAGGTTGTATGCTATGATTGTGCTTATCTCTTCTATGTGAAGGACTTGATCTAGATCCAGCTCAAGGGACTTCCACCTAGCTGCATTGCGCTCTCCAGAAAATCTACAGGGAGGGTTGCGGTAATCAACCCGTTTTTCTTTGATAGTTAGTTATTGTTTATGGACATGCATGTAACTATGTGACAACTGTAGATAATCTTACAGTCTTTCGAAGTTCATGGGAAGACCTTTGAGGGTATCTCCATTCTCTATACATCATGCATTTTATCCTATAGCAGAATTGGTGACTTCACTGGGGACTATACATTTAGTTCCCAGTTCACCCAGACAATCCTCCTCCTTCTAGACCTCCCCATACTTATGCATTCCTTTTCTGTCCCATCAAGACCTCACTGCATTCTTCCCTCATATGTTCAGCCCTGGATTTGATCCCCAAAGCCCCATTTTTAACTCTTTTCCCACACTAACACAGGTTAGCAGATCAAACAGAACTTTATAAAGCTCTGTGTCGGCACAAACAATGCGTTAGTGGACCAAGTAACTCTCTGTGGCCTTTGCTACAGAGCATTAGTCACCCAAATTTTGACATGCAGAAGTGTCTATAAACTCAAAGGGATGGGAAACCTACTCATGGACTAAAAAAGGATCTGCAATTGTATTTTGTTAGCAAGATCTGTGTCCTAAAAGATTTTTCTTTTAGGAGATAAGTTTTTTTTTCTTTCTTAACAAGTTTTTATAAAAGAAAAATCAACATTTTTTTATCCATTCTTCTGCTTAGCTAGTTAAAATTTGCTTTATTTTGGTTTCAAATAGTTTTTAGAAAGCATTGGAAAGATTTCTGTTGGTTATGCGTGTGTATTAATGACTATGATGCATGGAAAAAATATGAATGTATGAAAGACTCTCACTCGTAGAATACAACTTATTTCATCGAATTGAATATTTTCAAGCATTGCATTTTGCCTGATTTTTGAGTCTGAGTCGCACCATACACCATATGTAAACACCCTTACCAAAGACACTAAAAAAGTACACATAAATTTACCTAAAATCAATCAATAACTCTTTATAGAGCAAACAAACATTAGTTCAAGCTAGGATCTTGGGATAGGCAGAGTGAGTAAACTGCCCAAGATCAGAAACCAAAACTAGTGTCATTAAAAGAGAGAAAATTCCTTCTGCATTCATACTACCGGGACCACTCTAGTCAAAGAGGAGCCAAATACGAGACAACATTGGATTGTAAGTGAAGGTAGCCCACCTTCGCTTGCAACTCCTTTGGGTATTCTATGTATTGGGGATCCCTTTGGGGATTTTGGAGTTGAGTTGAGGACTCAGGTATCTTGCCCACATAGCATACTATCTGCAACTATGTCCCCCCTGGTAGTGTCTGTGATTTGAGGTATCCTTAGTGGCCATACTTTGAGGGACTTACATAATGTGACTCGGGTGGGATACCTTGATACCTAACACAGACAAACCTACTTTGTCTTCATCTTTTAGGAGGGTGCTTGTCACAAGAGTACTTGGCCCCTCAACCTGATGTTCAGGCGAAGCTCTATAGTAACCGTAACTATACATTTGGCCAACCCTCTCTGTTATTAATTGTGATACTGGGTTTCATCTCCAGTGATCACTGCTTATTAGATAGGGTAATTTCCTTGTGTTTGCTGATTGTTTCACTTAGTGTATTTTTTATTATTATTTTTTATTTTTAGGCACTCGAGTTTTATCATTGAGACTTTAACAAATATCACAATAAAATTGATTGATAAAAATTAACGGTCACCGTGGATACATTCAACCCTCGTTTTCAATATAGATGATTGTTAGGATTTCCTCCACTCATTGTGGAAGATCCACCAAGCTCCAGTGAATCGAATTCCCCATCTTCAGGAAATCAGTCTCCAAGATCTCACACAGAATCTATTTGGACAACTAACCATTCAAGTTTACTGGAGGATTTCTTCACTGCAGGATTTCCTCCTCCCTACAACCCTCTGTTCACAAATCTATTGGACCCACTCTTGGTTCGCGTGGCACCTATACCCCCTATGTCTTTAGTTGGAACATTTCCATCCCCGTCGACGACTAACAGGTCATGGAACTTTGTGGACACTTTTTTTCCCCCACCAGTTCCCTAGTCAATAGTCACCACCACACCATTGATGGCAAACCTTGCTATCCCATTTGTCCTAGGTACAAACACTCACATGACACCCTCCACGAGTGGAACCTAGCCTATGCCAGGCTCCACCCCCTCAGTGTCAAACTCTATACCTTCGACAAGTGCTACATACAGCACCCCTTATAATGCTCAATATAGCATAGTTAGCATGGGTCCCCTCAACCAACAATATGGTTGGAATCCATTGTATAGTTCTAACCCCCAGATTCAAGTATCTGGGGGCACTCCCAGATTCAAGTATCTGGGGGCACTCCCAAATGCATATACCTGTAGGGAACGTAACAGTTCCCCCTCCATGTTCAGGCATGCATGATTAGTCACTGATTGACATGAGCACTCCTTATGTCAGTCAAGGACATATGGTTAGTTTTGTGGCGGGCAAGAATTCTCAAGGAGGTCCCAACCAATCTATGGGGGTACCCTACTCACAACCTCAAATGAGTCAAGGGGTGTTGTTTATCCTAGGGGAAATGCTATACCTGACCATCAAAATACCCATGGAAATCCACATTACAATGCCATACCCCAAGGCAACTACTATACCACGCAACTTATGTATAATATTGGGACTCAAATGATGGGAGGAACACAAGGATCCTCAAGTCATATGTCATCACCTTGGTCCGAGTCATGGGCATCACACACTCTGCCTTTTTTGGCAATGTTGGATATCCTTGACTTGTACAAACTTACAAATGACCCCATCTATCATGACTTACTTTTGCCGCCAAGCTCACATAAAATACCGACAGACATCCCCAAGTTCAAAGGGAAACAAGGGGAGGATCCGGGTACCCATATCACCACCTATCATCTTTGGTGTGTTTCTAACTCCATGGTGGATTATAGTATCCGACTACGTTTTTTTCCCCGCACCCTTACTGGAAACACATCTAAGTGGTACATTGAGTTACCACGCACGTCAGTAAATACCTTTGACACTCTAGCAATGGAATTATTAAAGCATTTCCAGCTACCCATCCGCTATGAGACTAGGACAAAACTCCTCACTTCATTACGTCAGGATACTGCCACCCACATCTCTGATCATATACATGAATGGAGATGTAGGTGGAGATTAGTTAAGGCTCCCCTCCCAGACTATCTCTTAGTAGACTGGTTCTGCAAGTCCCTACTCCCCCAAATTGCTAAAGATGTTGCCTTAGGTGGTGCGGTCATAAAAGACCAATCCATACGTCATGCCCAACACTTAGCTCTGATATATTCACAGTCTGGAACTCTTTATGATGTAATCCCTAATGCCCCTCGCAACTCCAATGCTCCTACTACTCAGCACCTCGGAGCACACACCGATGGGATTATCGGCAAAACCTCTGGGGGTGCTGTAAAACAACTCAACGGTCCCATTGCCCAGATGTTAGTGGACCCCTCTACCAAATCTATTGCTCTTCCTACCACCGCGATAAACTCTGTGCAATCTACACAAAAATATGGTGGTAAGAACAAGAAGAATAAGAAAAGGACTGCTCCTTCTAAGGAGCAGTCAACAAAGTAGAAAAACCCAAAACAGAAAGTCGTTGTGCCTCTTGGTGATGGAAAGGATAAAGCTGCTAGATTCCCTTGCAAAATCTATGTTGAAGACCACATGACCTATCACTGTCCACATCTTCAAGAATGCACAAATTTCATTGCTAAAAAGGATACTAGTAGGACCCCCACTGTCCTTAATAATCCTTTCCCCGCTCAACAACAACAACACCTCATTGCAAACCAACCACAACCCCCACAATGGGGCAACGATGGTTCATAACACCTTCAGCAGGTGAAGGACCGTCTACCATTTACACCTTTGAAACGGTAGATCTACAAACAAGAACCAAATCCTATGGAGCTCCTGTCGCTCATGCAGAGGAACCTTCCTCAAGTCAAAACCCACCGCCGCCCAATGATTTGCATATCGAAAGGCTAGTTGCTGACCTTGTGATTCGCCCCCTAAAGGGGCACTTCGATGCACAACGCACAATACATCTGCACGTGCTACCCAAAACTACAGCATTGTAGAAGATTTGGCACAAGCACCATCAGCTATGTCAGCGCTCGAAGTATTACAAACATGTCCAACACAAAGGAAAGCTTTACTTTCGGCTATTGGTGGTATCGACCCATAGGATTCCATGCTTGCAATTTTCAACATGGAAAAGTGTAAACCTCCCCTTTCCCACCAGCTTGCATTTCAGGTGCAAATTTTTTCGAAAGGTAAAGGTATACACAAAACTGTCATTGATGAAGGTGCTTCTACTTGTGTCATGTTGGCTTCATGTTGGTTCCTTTGGGTTCTCCAACCTTATCCCTATCATCGAATTCCCTTAAAGCTTTCAACTACTACACTTTCATCCGAAAATGTAACTTACCTAGCTACCGCATCACCTTGTATGGGAAAACAATAACGGTGGACACAAAAGTCATAGATAAAAAGCTCAACTCTAATCTCTTGTTGGGTCGCTATTGGACGTATGACATGATGGACATTGTGTCTATTGTCTTTCACATCATCCTATTTCCATTAGATGGAAAGGTAGTCACAGTGGACTAGCTATCCTTTTTCACCCCTGATTATTCCCCGTTACCAAGCAGCTCTGTACCCCTAGTAGGTGGTGTACCTGACTCTTACGTCAGTATCGGTACTGGTCTACTAAAGGATTTTTCCCTGATGGGTTGTTTCCCTCTTTAACCGCCCAAGGTTTCACAGACGGTCAATATGCTTTCATCCATTCCTCATGAACAGACCGATCCATGGATCCTATCAGCTTCTTCAGACATTGACAATTACGGAGAAAAAATGTCATTGTCACTAGCTTGCATTTCATGTGCAAATCTTTTCGAAAGGCAAAGGTATACATAGAACTGTCATTGATGAAGGTGCTTCTACCTACGGCATGGCGGCTTCATGTTGGCTTGCTTTGGGTTCTCCAACCCTATCCCCATCATTGAATTCCCTTAAAGCTTTCGACGGCCACACTTTTATCCCAAAAGGTTACCTAGTTAGCTACCCCATCACTTTGAGTGTGAAAATGATAATGGTGGATATTGAAGTCGTGGATCATAAACTCAAATATAATATACTTTTGGGCTACAATTTGACTTATGCCATGAATGCCATTGTATCTTCGGTCTTCCACATCATCCTATTTCCCTTGGATGGAAAAATAGTCATAGTGGACCAGTTGTCCTTTTGCACCCCAGATTACTCCCCATTACCTAGCAGCTCTATACCCTTAGTGGGTGGTGTACTTGACTCTTACATCAGTATCGGTACTAGTCTATTGAAGGGCTCTTCCCTAATGGGTTGTTTCCCTCTTCCGCCACCCACAGTTCCACAAACGGTCTCTATGGTTTCATCCATTCCTCACGAACCGACCAACCCTTAGATCCTCACGGCCCCTTCAGACATTGACACTTATAGAGAAAAAATGTCACTGTCACCAGCTAAATTGGCTTACCAGGCCATGCAATCTACATCCGAGCCTCCAATCACTTTGGTCACTGCCAATGGTACCACCACCCCTCCCATAAATGCTCCTTCTTTCGATCCCCTCAATCAAGTCCTACCTAAGGACGAAGCTATTAGAGAGATCATGAGTTTAGAAGAGCGACCTTGGGAGGACTCACACCATCGTGTTTCAATATCTAATTCAGACACGATGCCTCTTCAAATCCTGTCATCTAACGCACCCGAAATCGTTTCCTCACCATATACGACTATCCAAACATTGGACTTAGAGGGAAACATGGGTAATCTTTCAAAGACGTTGCCCATTGATATTTCAGTCAAGATAGGCATCGTGGAAAACATACAGATTGGAGCCAATCACAATCCTGAGGAAATTACGAGCTTCACCTACCCTTTTAAGGACTTTCATGATGTTTTCCCTTGGTCTTATGAGGAAATGCATGGCATAGACCCTTCTATTGTCAAGCATGAGATCAAGAAGTATTGAGAATTATTTTTATGGTATTTTTCTTGCTTGTTAATCCAAAAAATCCTCGAGTCTCCTTCTTCGGGCTCAATAAACTACCACAAAGAAGATCGAGCATTATTTTTATGGTATTTTTCTTGCTCGCTAATTCAAAAAATCCTCGAGTCTCCTTCTTCGGGCTCGTTAAAGTACCTCAAAGAAGATCGAGCATTCTTTTTATGGTATTTTTCTTGCTCATTAATCCAAAAAATCCTCGAGTCTCCTTCTTCGGGCTCATTAAATTACCATGAAGAAGAGCGAGTGTTCTTTTTATGGTATTTTTCTTGTTCATTAATCCGAAAAACCTCAAGTCTCCTTCTTTGGGCTCGTTAAACTAATACAAAGAATATATGAGCGCTTTATTTTATGGGATTTCTCGCTCTTAAATTGAAAAACCCCTGAGTTTGTCATCATTGGACTCGTTAAACACATATGACGACGGTCTGAGCAACTCTTTTTTGCTCTTTTTCTAGCTCATTAAACTGAAAAATATCATTAGAGCATTCTTTTTAGGCACTTTTTTCTCACTGATAAAACTAAGAAAATCACGAGTTTTTTCTTTAGGCTCGTTAAAAATTTATAAAGATGACCCGAGCATTCTTTTAGGTATTTTTCTCACTCGTTAAACTGAAAAATCTCAAGTTTTTGTCACCAGGCTCATTAAAATCTACAACAGCAACAAGAGCACTTGCTTTTTTGGGACCATTTCTTGCTCTTAAATTGAAAAATCCCTGAGTTTTTCCCCTTCTTCGGGCTCATTAAATCTACGAAGAAGGAATGAGAATTTTTTTTACCTCTTTTTCCTTGCTCAATAAACTGGAAAAGATACCTTGAGTTTTCTTCATTTGACTAGTTAAAATTTGATGAAGGTTGCACGACTCATTAGAAATTCACGATGAAAAACAGGTTTAGTCCATATCCTCCTACTCGTTACAAAATGAGATCAACATCTATTGAACATAGGTTTCTATTTATCTGGATTCAATAGATTAACTCATGGAAAAGTAACCAATCTGGGTATACTATTAACCTTTTGTCACACTTGGTTAACAACTACGACAAAGGGACCACCCTCGAGTCATTCTTTATGATCTTTTCAGACTCTCCAAATATGAAAAGACCACTGAGTTGTCTCATTTGGACTCATTAAATTAAACATACGACATATAGATTCGCTCTTTTTACAATCCTTTTCATACTCTCAAAACATGAAAAGATCGATGAGTTTGCTTGTCTAGACTCATTAAACTAATCAAATAGGGCATAGAGTCGCTCTTTTCATTGTCCTTTTCAGAATCTTAAAATATGAAAATATCGACGAGTTTACCCGTCTGGACTCACTAAACTAATTAGACAGGGAAAGTAGACAATACAACCACATTCAATATTAGAAAGTGTAGTTTGTAAGCAATTGTTCCCTTGAACATGGCACTCCCTCAGAAAAACCTTCCTTGTGATGGCCTCTCAATATGAATTCTACCATCTTATGAGTTTTAGCCTAAATACCCCGATGTTCTTGCATCTTTGTATCCTAATACTCTTTGGTGTTAATGAGTCTAGTGCCGCATGGTTAAAACTATGGTCGTGCCTTCTATTGTTCAAAGGTTAACCTTTTATTTCCTCCATAAACCCATCAAGCATATCCTTTCATCATGCCCTCTATAATTTAGACCCAATGCTCATTGGTTCCTCAAAAAAAAATCATTCTTTTCCCATTTCATGTCAATTGATGTAGGACACATTATTGCCTACCTTTCGACAGGTATCTTCCTATCGACTTCAACACTCTATCTAGGAAGACAATCAACACTCTATCTAGGAAGACAACCCATAAACACATTGAGTGCCTTGGTACATGTAGACATTAGTGGCAGGTCGCCTTATCTTTGATAAGTGGTTCTCATTATTGGCTCCTGGTTAAGCGATTCTACGGGTGTTCAACAACAAAAACATATCTCACACTCGTTAGATTGTATTATGTATCTTGGAGACCATCACCATTATTGGTGGCCTTCCTCGCATCTGTTAATGGTCTCCATTATTGACTGGTACTCAGATGATTTCGTGCATGTTCGACATCAACGCATATATTCACATGTATCAATCTATGTTGTTCGGTGAAGTGAAAATCAAGACCTTGGGTAGAGGCTTGCATCACTCAACCTTGCTTCCTCTCCCAAGTTGCGTATTTTGTTTTTTGGAGACAACTCATCTGAATGATCCTATTAAGACACCAGATCTACATTGCGCTTCTAGAAGGCTAGCATCGTCAAATCTTTTTTATGAGAAAATCACTTTGACATAGCTACTGAGCATGGGAATTCCCATATCAGGACATGATTTTAGTTGTTTTATATATATGTGTTGTATCCGGTTTCCCACACCACCTGAAGCTCCGATCCTCTCTCTCTTTTTGTCGAAGAAGGAAAATTACAGTTAAGTAAAGTATTTCAGCCATTGTTGCAACCTCTGATCTCACACTTTAGGGGGCATCTATTATATAGCAAAATGGCCCCCTCATCCGCTCAGAGGGGAAAGACATGATAGCTAAAGCAAAGACCAAGATCACAAGCCTTGTTTCCACACTAACCCTAGCTAAACACTGACCAAGTGATTTATAAAGCTTCTCTGTAAGCCTAAGGGAGCGTTAGTGACCCTAATAACTCTAATTTTTAGTTTGGCAACAACGTTAGTGGATCCTAATGAGAATCTAGAGGTCAAAGGAGTGAATTGACTTAGAAATATCTCTATATTCCCTCCTAAATTTACTTAGCAAATCAAGGAAACATCTCAAATTCGACCTATTTGTGGGATTTCAAATCCTAATGGAGGCAAATGGGAAAGAGCTGAAAATCATGGAAACATCATTGCTTTTACCTTAAGAGACTCATGGAGGAAGTTGGTAACCCTAACTCAATTGCTACATAAGAAAATCTAGGGCTATGGGGATGGAGGTTAGATCATTTGAAAGGATAGCTTACTTGATTGTCGAGCATAGTCTTAAATCTAAGTATAAGAAGTTGGTAGGAAGGGAGAGAGAGAGAGAGAAGCTAGAGGGGTAAGGGAAGGCTAATGCAATAGATGGTTGTAATCACTCTTTCGACATTAATATAGAATTGCAGTTGTACTGTCTATTCTGTGGTGTTGGTACTATCATTCATTTACTTGTTTTTCCAATACCTTTTAGGATGAGTAACTTAGTTATGTGTAACTAGATGTCTTTTATTTATTCATGTATTAGTTATCAAGGTTGTATGCTATGATTGTGCTTGTCTCTTCTTTGTGCAGGACTTGATCTGGAGCCGGCTCAGGGGACTTCCACCTAGGTACATTGCACTCTCCAACAAATCTACACGGAGGCTTGAGGTAATCAATCTATTTTGCTTAGATAGTTAGTTATTGTTTATGGACATGCATGTAACTCTGTGATAGCTGCAGATAATCTTACAGTTTGCTGAAGGTCCTGGGAAGACCTTTGAGGGTATCTCCATTCACAAGGAAAATTCCAAAAGAGTGTAACGGTTGTTACAACAAGTTTCAGGTGAAAGGTTTGTTTGATGTCTGGTAGAGTATTCGACACGGATGAGACAACATATACAACACATTTCCATTAATAGATTATGAATTACAACAAATGAAACATTTCAAATGTAGAACACAGGTTAAAGAAACATGTAGTACAAGTGTTAAAGATCAGTCTTACAACATATACAATACATGTTTGAAAATGTGTTGGCTTGTTAACAGGCTTCTGAATTAAGCAAAAGTTCCAAGACACTTCGTTACACCATACATCACTAACCCCATTAGTGGGGCATTGGAGCCACTACTTACTCCTCAAAGAAAAGATAATAGACTCTCTTTTCTATGTGGGAGGACCTGAGGTGAAAAGTCCTTTACATGTAAAAATGAGGGGGTATTTATAGCCAAGGGTGAAACTGACCCTTATGGTTGTTCGCTACACTCATGACTGTTCGACTTCCATGAATTTTTGACTTACATGACTCTATGTTCAACAAGTGGGTCTCTTGGAATTCCACGTTACATCACATTGTTTGACAACAAGCCCATAGTGGAGATGTGGGCAACATGGCTCATGACTTGACTCAACATGACTTGAGTGCATATCGAGTTCGTGAAGTCTTCAATGGTACTTGGTTCTCTTGATGATGCTTTAGCATGTTGTTCCTTGCTTGCATGTTGGAAGGCTTGATAGGCTCATCTATTCGTGGAGGGGCTTGTTTGTCGCATTCGTCCACTTCGCCTGATTTGTTCATTCATCTATTGATGAACTATTCATCTACATGTGCTCTCTTCATTCATCCCATTCATTGTCTTGCCATGTTCGTTGGCATACCTATACCTATAGTCACTCACGATGAGGCGACATCAAATTCAAAACCTCCTAGTCTACCATGACACATGATCATTCGGGTGCAGGTGATTGGGAGATGCAGCAAGGTTGTGATGCGGGATGATATCTCCGTGAAAATGTTGATGAAAACTGTGCAAGAGTCACTGAGAGATGGAGACAGGCGATTTGAGTTGACAGTGACTGTTTGCAAGTTCTAGCTTGGCTGGGAGGTGAAATTGCACAAATTTTGGGAGGAACTGTCTAGGCTACTAGAAGGAAAGGAAAGCATGCTATGTGCATTTTTCAAAATGAACGAGAAGTGGGGTTGGACAACCAAATTTGTGTAATTTTCCAGAGGAACAGGTCGGGCTGCTTGAAGGGTCACTTGCAGGGATTACACAATTTTTCTGGGGAACTGCCCGAGTCACTGGCAGCCATAACTACGCAATTCCTAGAGGGAACTGCCAGTCGGATGTTGGAGTCACTGGCATCCATAACTATGTAATCCCTAGAGGGAACTGTTAGTTGGCTACCTACGAGACTAGAAGCAGAAAATACGCAATTCCTAGAGGGAATTGGCAGCCTGCTGCTAGGGGCTATTGGGAAGGGAAATTGCGCTAAGGCTAGGAGGTCGGCTTGCTAATCATCTCTATGCAATTTCTGAGCTAATCTGACTAACAGGTAGTGCAAGGCCTGCTCATGAAGACTAGGCAATTTCTAAGATGACCAATTGGTCGACTGTCAGGATGAATGACTGGGAAAACTACGCAATTTTCTGAGGGAGACAGGGATGGGCACTTGGTGTTTGTCTGGGTCGTTTGCACAATTTCCTGAGTCATTTGAGCAAGTGAGGTCAATGGCCTCACACAATATTTGAGGGGAGTCAGTCTCGGGGTGAATTCTAGGTCCGACTGTCAAAGTGGCCAGCATCAGTGTTGATTGAGTTGTTTGCGAGAAGCGCAACTTGGAAGGACTAGCTTGGTTCTTCTGCATTATTCTAGTTGACAAATCGATCGAGTCGAAATCAGGGTGATGGTTCGACTGTTAGTGATGATTCTGGTCATCGGAACTTCAAAAAAAATGACTAAGTGTGTGAACAGTTGAAAGGTGCATAGATGATCATATGAACACACTCGCATGACTTGATGATGAAATGACCAAACCATCCGGATACACATGTTCAACATGACTGACCGACGGTGGAAGCGACAAGCGCAACACTCGTGATTGATTTTTCATTGATCTAGATGACACTTGTGTGACAACAAATGTGACTCTGTGTGTGAGTTCAATAGATGCTTTCATGGCAAACACAACAAACACAAATGAGGCGAAGACTTTGAGCATAACTAGAACATGGTCGCAAGCATGAATTGGACATCATCATGTGGAGAATTGAATGCAATGAACAAGCAAATAAGATGTAAAGAATCACACAAGCTCAAAAAGTGAACCCAAGTGTGTGCAATCATCAAGTGAAACTCTTCAAGGGAGGCTCTGAAATCAGTGCAGGCCAAAATTTAAGAGGGTGATTGTAGCTACTACAACACTTGGCGACACACTAGTAGAACTGTGGCTTCTCTTTTTTGGTTCGTTGCTAGCATAGGGCTTTGGTATTTCAGGGAGTATTGAATCATTGTATAGGTTACTTCAATTTCCCCACTTACCCCATGGACATATGCGGTTCACCCTTTTCCAACTCAGTTAAACACAATCAAAAGTTCAACTTGAATCTCAGTGTTTTGAATCCGGGAAGGGTAGTTTAGCTTACAAATTGAAGATTTATAAAGTATAAGTTTTCATCTTTGGTGTTGCTCTGCTGTTAGCAGGCTTGGAAAATACCCTGACAGAGTCATGCATGAACACACACATTGCTCCACTACTAGAGAGCCTGGTCAGTACCCCAGTGGAGTTGCATGCTTCACCTCTCTGTGTAGGAAGCCTTTCTCTTCTTTCGCCTTTATATTTTTCAAGGGGATTGTGAATAGGCACTTATTTATTTTTAGGGTGGAAGAGAGATCCCGACTTATTCAGAGAAGAAGAGGTTGTTCCTTTAGAGAAGCATGTAAGACCTCTGACATAGGTTTTCTCGTTTAGATTTTCCCCTTCTTCGTTTCTACTAGTTGGATTAGCTTAAACACACAGAGCAAAAGGTTGAGTATAGGCATGGGGCTTCCTGGTGTGGACAAAGGTTCACAGTTGGACCAGAAATTTCCTTGTAGATGGTTCATATTTTCTGTGAATACTTCATCAGCCAAAGGTTACAACCAAGCACAGAAAAGATGGACACAAGACTAGCCAAGTGTTGCAGTGTCATAAGTTTCTTCCAATTTCAGTCACATACTGTATTCAAAATCTAGTACGTAGTAGTTAACATCACTTATTTTTGGAAACAAAAATAGTAATATATCAAATAAACAAAAAAAACGTGAAAAAATAGTAAGCATAATAAAACAAATCCAAAGCAAATATAATACGCAAAACAAACCAAATGAAATAACAAGCAGCAAACAAACTATGTACATGGCATGGGCATGGCCCAACCTACTGAAAATAATGTTTGAGACCTTGGCCATTGGAAGGAAGGTTGTCAATCCTCCTACCTAGTGATTGAAAATGATATGTGTGTGGGCCAAGCTTCTCGTAGACTAGTTCAAGTCCACCGCTTTGCACTACCAGAACCTAGAGGCATTAAAGAAGACCTTCAAGTGACGACAATACCATTGTTTTAGGTACTCTGTGCAATGTTGGCTCGGATGATGGCATGGGGTAGTTGTTTTTATTCCAGGAAGGGTTCAAGTTTCTGAAGTCAATTTGTAAGCAGATTTTCCCAGATTTCTAACATGGAGGATTTAAATTAGAAAACCAAGTATGATGACGAAATTTGAAAATAAACCAAACACTTATAATGTTAGTCAATCTTTTCGGTGAAAGGAGTGCAAACAACATGCATGTGTTACCTGTTCCTTGCTGCAATGGCTTGTATCCTCCTTTACTTGGAATCTCATGTTGGATTTCTCACGTGCAATTTGAACTCAGGTCATCATCTACTCGTGCAGACCCATCCCGATACTATTCAATCAAGCGGTCGATGATTTGTTGCTGTTGTAGTGTTTAGCTTGTAATGAGATTGGCCATATTCAGATCGCGGTAGGTTCCCAGGTTCTTTGTTCATTCGCAGTGTTGGTCCTTTATTTGTTCAGTACGAGTGCTTCATATTCAACATTGTTTTTTGTGCATTCAAACTTCAGAAAGCTTGAAATCATGCATTTTCGATTGTTTTGGATGACTGAGCTACACTCGGTCTTTGGGTGATCATGTGTCCTTAACTTGTCAAGGCTCATAGCCCACAACTTGTCTGTACATGGACTGTTTTGTGTACTGGTACTGTTGCTACTACTGTTGTTGCTACTACTACTACTATAGGAAGAAACAAACTGTAAAAGTTTCATTATCATTAGTTGGGTGAGGAAGGAGTCCCAACTGCTTTTTTGATGAGGTTTTAGCTAGCCATGCAAGATAACACTTAGATGTATTTTCCAAGAGGTAGTTTCCAAACATGAGTTCTACGAAGCCCAATAGTTCGTTCTCACTGTTAAGGGGAGTGAAATTATGTTTCATATACCTCTTGGATAACACTCGGATTTGGTTGCATCTTCCCTTGTACGAAAGCCACATGAGAGATCTGTCCGTAGCAAAATATCCATCTAGCTTCCTGGACGAGTCTCTGCTGAGTATCAGGTCATGTGCTTCTGGTATGTCCACAACAACTATTTTGATGCATTAGTGAACTCAAATATTGTGAGATAATCATATTATCACATCTCGAAGTTCACCAATGGCTAGTACTGATGTTCTGTCAAGTTGGATGATTCTCGCAAATTTTTGCTCCATCATGCATTGATCTTCTTAGCAATGGAGAGCATCATGACATTGGCTGCCACGCTAGAATCAACCAAGAAGTTATGAACATTGTAGTTGAAAAATTTGAAATAAAGTAGGAATGGGGGGGCAACCTAAGTTTTCTTCTTCCATGTGAAGTGTATTAAGAACAATAGAGTGTGATCCGGGAAGTGTAATTACTCCCTTGCTGGTGGAGGCCGCGCTGTCTGTCACTGTTTGTCCCAATGTGTGTAGCATGATATCTCGCTGACTTTGGACTTTGACTAACTCGAACAAACTGATGTTCACTCGATTTTTCTTCATTTCATCGGCTATGTTGTAATCCAGAGGTGGTAGACTCACTGAGGTGTCCAGGGTGGATGGATGTTTGTGCTATCCAACGGAGTGTTCTGCAACTTGTTGCTCATGGTTGTACTTTTAGCTGCCACTGTCTTCTCGAACTTGCTTTGTGTTTGTAGCTTTCAAGTAGCCGGTGGAACAACCTTCCTTATAAGGTGCCTGACCTTTTCTTGCATTTCCCCAAGTGTAGAAAAAGCCCCTTTACTCCTAAGATGATAATGATCATTTTCTTTTAGGGTTGCTTCTCAGTGTTCGTCTTCGATATTACTTGTCAGCACTGATACACGTTCACTATATGACCAAAACATGGTGTTTCATTAGGTGCAACCTCTTTGCTGTCATCAGTGTCTTCCGACTGCTCCTGCATATCACCTTCCACATCAGTGTATGACTGGAGATAGAGGTAACACTTGCTTCTAATCTGAACAAGAGTTCTTAGGGTGGAACTCTTCGTGGAATGAATAGAAATTAGGATTAATGCACTGATCGAGTTGGAACACAGGCTTCTGTGCAAATTTGGAAGTGAATTGGTTGTTGCTTGATGAACCGGTTGATGAACTGCTTGCTTGTCTCTATTTGGGTAGATGGCTGCTTGCGAATGTCTCTAGTTTTCATTGCTTGAGTTCGGATGTTTCAGTGGTCAAGTTCTTGACAAGGCCAGTGAGGGTCTCAATATTAGTTACTTCCTTACCTCTACCCTCTCTCGCTGTTTCTTGGGGCTTTCTGCTCGCATACTTGGAGTCTTTCATTGATTCGTCATCCTTGATGAATCCAATTGTGCACAAGTCCTTTTCAACAACAATATCCTCTTTGCAGATTTCTCAAAGTGTTGGCTTCGTAGATCGCTTGATGAAATGCGCAATGGTGGTTGACAGTGCAAATGTGTAATAGTCAATAGTGATGGAGTCATGAGGTTTAGTGTTTGCTGCAAATTTGTTCAAAATACGCATAAAACTCTGATTGAAGTCTTTCACTTTCTCTTTTCCCCCCATCCTGAGGCTTCCTGTTGGGTTGTGTTATATTCTTTCCATGACTAGCCCATGTAGTTAACTGGGGGGTTAGAGGGGGGGCAGAGCCCCCCTTCATTGTGTCGATTGTGTAGCAGGGGGAGGGGGCGGGGTCACAGGGGGTGTGAGGCCTACCTGTAACCCCAGTTTATGGGGTTCGGGGCAGCGCCCCAGAAATTTTGGTTTTGGACCCTATGTTAGGTTGGGCAGACCCACCTATGGTTTTGTGCATGATTTTCACACATGTTTTTGGATGCAATGGTTTTCGGTCCATGGTATTGGACGTGATGGTTTTCAATCCATGGTATTGGATGCTTCGGCATGTATAAATATGTATTATAACATTGAAAGGAACATAATGAAAAGTCAAGCTGGTAGTCCTGGTTCTGGGATCTAGGGGAAATCTTTGTGTATATGTGTTTTATGTGTTATGCTCTAAAATTATTTATTTTTTGTGTTTTAGAATTCGTATGTAGGTAATTTCTATACGGGCTTAAAACCTACACTTCCCAATTCCTTGAGCAATATGGCTAGGGTCTTTTCATCAACAAAAGTTTCAAGGAACATATATTTGAAAGAACCCCAATTCTGTATGGAGTTGGGTGGAAGGCTGTGATACCAAGCAGTTGTTTGGTCGTCCAAGGTACATGGGAATAATCTAGATGCTATGTCATCATAACGTACCTCAAGGGTCTGCAGTTGTAGGTAGAAGTTGTCTAAGTGGTCTTCTTCCTTCACCACATTGTTAGGGTTGAACTTGATGTTCATCCTCTCTACTCACTTCAACATCTTGTGCAGAATCGCTGGGAGGGCCAATGGTTGTTGAGTCATCCATTCAAGGTTTGGGTCAACCATATCTTCATCTTCTTCATGTTCTTCCTCCCCTTCGGCTCTGATGGTTCAGGATATGAATCTATCGGTTTGTCTTCGCCTCCACCTCCTCCACTACCTTCCCCTATGCCTCCTATATTGGAGTTCAATCCCAAGATCACAAGAGTTCCTTGTTCATCTTTAAGGAAGGTTGGAGGTTCTTCTCCATCTTCAATGGTTTCCTCTAGACCTTCAAGCATGGCAAAGACTGCTTCTTCCACCGATGATACAACAACTCTTGTGGGAGTGGCTTTTGGATTCCTAGATGTGTGTGAAAGATTTTGTACACTTGGGGTCAATCCGATTGCTTTCTCAAACTGGCGAGTGATAGGATGAATGAAGCGAAGGTGTTGATATGAAATCTCTTGTTCAATTTTGGGAGGTGAGAAGTAACCAACTGCAGAGTCGCGTGAGAGGGAGTGCGAGTTACTACCTTGACTAGATGATTGATGAGTGAGTGTGAGGGGAATTTCAGCCATGTACAATTGGCTTCCCTCCTTCTAGTGCTAGAAATGTTGATGGTACTGGACCCACAACATTCAGGGAATCATCGCGGTATGAAGTCCCAACTAGCCCTCACACCGTTTGGTGTGGGAGTCCCATCTGGTATGATGGCTCAGTTTCCATTGTCTTAAGGATTTGCCTCAATTCTTGCTTGTCAGCACATGAGAGTGGTTCACTTTGTCTTCAAGAAGTGAGGTTTGCATTCCTAGTGAGTGTAAGTGTACTTGTGTCAATGGTTCTTTCACTGTGAGGGGAAGAAGGTGAAGGTGAGTTCCAGGTTGAAGGGATCAGTCCCAACTCGGCTAGGAACACTCAACACAAAAGGACATACACAACTTCTGGTAGAGTAGTCCACTTGGATCTGGTAGTCATAACATACAAGGTAAGATAACAAGTGAAACACTCACAGAATAGTTTGAATGAGTGCAACGATTGTTACAACAAAGTTTAGGTGAAAGGTCTGTCTAATGTCCGACAGAGCAGTCGAAATGGACAGGACAACATTAACAACATATACAACACATTTCCATTAATATACTATGTAGTACAACAAATGAAGCAATTCAGATGTAGAGCACAGGTTAAAGAAACATGCATGACAAGTGTTAAAGATCAGTCTTACAACATATACAATACATGTGCGAAGACGTGCTGGCCTATTAACGGGCTTCTGAATTAAGAGAAAGTTCCAATACACTTCATTACACCATACATCACTAACCCTGTTAATGGGGAATTGGAGCCACTACTTACTCCTCAAAGAAAATATTATAGACTCTTTTGGCTATGTGGGGGCAGTTGAGGTGAAATGTCCTTTACATGTACAAATGAAGGGGTATTTATAGCCAAGGATGAAACTAACCCTTGTGGCTGTTTGATTACCCTCATGACTGTTCGAATTCCATCAATTTTCGACTTACATGGCTCTATGTTCAACAAGTGGGTCTCTTGGACTTCCATGTTACATCACATTGATTGAAAACAATCCCATAGTGGAGATGTGGGCGACATGACTCATGAATTGACTCGACATGACTTGACATGACAATGTTGGTACACTCATGCTGCTGCTAGAGTGCATGACGAGCTCCAGTGTTGTTGGGTGATGGATGTCTTTGTGGTGTATCACAGATTCACCTTCACATGGAGAAGTGCGTAGAGTCTTCGATGGTACTTGGTTCGCTTGATGAGCTTTAGCATGTTGTTTCTTGCTTGCATGCTGGAAGGCTTGATAGGCTCATCTATTCATGAAGGGGCTTGTTCGTCTGCTTTGCCTGCTTCATCCGTTAGTCTGTTGGTGAAATTTTCATCTACATGTGCTCTCTTCGTTCATCCCATTCGTCGTCTTTCCATGTTCGTTGATGTACCTATACCTGCAATCACTCATGATGAGATGAAATCAAATTCAAAACCTCCTAGTCCACCATGACACATGATCATTTGGGTATAGGTGACCGGGAGAGGCAGTAAGGTTGTGATACAGGATGATGGCTCCAGGCAACTATTGATGAAAACTACGCAAGAGTCACTGAGAGATGGAGACAAGAAATCTGAGTCGACAGTGACTATCTGCAAGGTCTGGCTCATCTGAGAGGTAAAATTGTGCAAATTTTGGGAGGAACAATCCAAGCTGCTGGAAGGAAAGGCATGCATGCTCTGTGAATTTTTCAGAATGAATGGGCAGCGGGGATCAACATCCAAATTGTGCAATTTTCTAGAGTAACGGATGAAGGATCACTAGCAGGGATTGCATAGTTTTTCTAGGGAACTTCCTGGGTCACTGCCAGCCAGAACTGTGCAATTCCTATAGGGAACTGCTAGTTGGTTATTGGGGGCACTAGCAGCTAGAACTATGCAATTCCAAGAGGGAACTGCCAATTGGCTACTCAAGAGACTGGAAATAGAAATTGCGCAATTCCCAGAGGGAGGTGGCAGTCTACTACTAAGGGCTGCTAGCAAGGAAAACTATGTTGAGGCCGAGAGGTTGGCCTGTTGATCATCTCTATGTAATTTCTGAGCTGAACTGACTGATGGGTAGTGGAAGGCTTGTCTTCTGATCATCTCTGCACAATTTTTGAGCTGAGATGACTGATGGGCAATGGAAGGCTTGCTCAAAAACACTGCATAATTTCTGAGATGAACAGTTGGTCGACTGTTAGGATGAATCACTGCGAAAACTGCAAAATTTTCTGAGGGAGATAGGGACAGGGTCTTGGTGTTTGTCCAGCCTGTCTGTGCAATTTCCTTAGTTTATTGAGTAGGTGAGGTCAGTGGCCTCTGTGAAATTTTTGAGGGGAGTTAGTCTTGGGATGATTGTGAGAGTGGCCAACATAAGTGTTGATTGAGTTTCTTGCAGGCAATGTAGCTTGGAAGGACTAGCTTGGTGCTTCTGTGTTGTCCTGGTTGATAGTCAATCGAGTCGAAAGTTGGGTGATGGTCTGGCTGTCAGTGACGAGTCTGGTCGTCGTAACTTCAACAAAAATGACTAAGTGTGTGAACAGTCGAAAGGTGCATAGGTGATCATATGAACACACACTCGCATGACTTGACAATGAAATGACCAAACCATCCGGACACACATGTTTAACATGACTGACGGATGGTACAAGTGATAGGCACGACATTCGTGATTGATCATTCATTGATCGAGATGATTCTTGCATGACAATGAATGAGACTCTGTGTGTGAGTGTGACAGATTCTTTCATGGTGAACACAACAAACACAAATGAAGTGAAGACTTTGAGCATAGAACATGGTCACAAGCATGGCTTGGAAATAAGCATGTAGAGACTTGAATTAAATGAGCAATCAAGGAAAATGTAAATAATTACATGATCTCATAGAGTGAACTCGAATGTGTGCAGTCATCAAGTGAAACTCTTCAAGGGAGGCTTTGAAATCGGTGCAGACCAAAATTTTGGAGGGTGGTTGAAGCTGCTACAACAAGACACTATTATAGTGGGAGATCTATGAAATCAATTCTTGACTGAAAGGAATGGGTGAGTAATTCAAATATAGAGATCAAGAAATTCAATGGGTAAATTTTTAGTTGTGGAAGCTCAAAATGAAGATCTGTTGTTAGACAAAGATTAATGGACCATTGTGGAGCCAGGTATTGCATTCATGGGGATTTTGATAGAAGACTGGACCAAGTTGAACTCGAAGGAAAATAACAAAATACAATTGTGTCTCTCAGATTCAACATTAGTAAATCTTTCAAGAGAAGCTATAGCAAAGTCATTGTGGAACAAGTTAGAGACTGTATATCAGTTTAAGTCTCTAGTAAACAAATTGTTCCAATGAAAAAATTTGTATAACCTAATGATGATGGATGGAGAATCAAGGAAAGAGCATATAAACATCTTCAGTATTATGGTAATTTAACTATCGTTTGTTGATACTAATATTTCATATGAGGATAAGTGTGTCAATTTGTTTTTTTCTCTACCAAATTCATGGGATAGTTTGGTTGTGCCATAGGTAGCAATGCAATTACCTTAAGCTTTGATGAAATAGTCTCATCCTTGTTATAAGAGTAGATAAGATGGAAAAAAAATGGAAAACCAACATAGGTATGCCTTTTTTATAAGAGGATGCTCGTAGAGGAGAAATACCAATAAGATCTTGAGTGGGATATTTAAATCTACAAGAAGATCTAAATCTCCACGAAAGTCTGTAAAGGTATGTTGGAGATGTGGAAAAGAAGGGCATTATAAGAAATATTATAAATCCAAAATTGCTAAGAAATGGAATGGATCTAAAGATGCTCCTTCTACAAAATAAAAATCCTCCTCAGATGAAGGAGAGGATGTGTATTTTTCTTCTTCATGTACACATGTATATCATGATGCATGAATGATTGAATTAAATGCATCCTTTTATATGAAACCTTACAAGGAGTGGTTTTGTGAGTATGAAAGATATAACAATGGTGATATTTAATTAGGATATGGATCAACGAATAGAATCATAGGACAAGGAAAAGTCAAGTTAAAGCTCATGAGTGGAAGGATTAGAACATTACCTGTTGTTCTGTGCATCTCAATATTGGCCAGAAATTTGATTTCTATAAGCAAGATGAGTGATAAAATGTGTAAAATCATTGCTTGAAAAGGATACCTATATTGTGGTTCATGTTCTTATGATAATGGGAGCATAGATGACATCAAGTTGTCCTTAAGGTACAAACGTCTAGTGAAATAATGGGCACCCAAGGATCTTCCAAAAATAAATATTGTTTTTTCTGTCAATGAAAGGATATACTACATTGCCACATCATCATTACATGGTTTGGGAATATTTTCCATGGATGGCATAAAGGTATGTTACATGGGATTAACTAAATTGATGGAGTATGTTAGACCATGTTACAACTACAATGATTGGGTATGACTAGTCCAATATACCAAAAGTATGTGAATATATGGAGTGGCTGCAAATTATATACAACTAAAAACAATGATGAAAAAAAAAATGCAACTAAGAATATTGATGGAAGGCAAAAAACAACACGGAATATTGCAAGTTTTATAAATAGTACACAAACTGTCACCACAAATAAGAAACCCAATTGCATATTCAAGGAACGTGAAGGAAACTATGTATTTGTATGTGTTATTAAATCAATAGCTGCAAGGGAAGAGTTGCTCATTTATTACAATTTGAATAGAATAAATACAAATATTGCTATTATGGGGGTGGTATGTATTCAATTTTACCCAACTTGTAAGAAATGCCTATTATATGTTATGATTGTCATTTACTACGTGAATTTTCTATATAAATTTAGGCATATGTCAATAGTGGTTTTATTATTGATATAGTGATGATTAATTGTGGATGAATTGCAAATTATGCTTATCTGATAAACAAGGTGATAAGGGGAAGGCACCAACCTTAGAGCAGTCCATAGATGCTCGCAAGGAAGATGTTAATGATGATGCAATTTTTACGTCCATCAATCCAATGCAAGTAATACAAAAGCTTAAATTAAAAGAAAACAAGAAACTTAAATGTTTAGTTCAGATTAAGCCTCAAACATATGAGGTACAAGGAAAAATTAGAACCTGCAATGAGTTTTTCGCTATGGGGTGAGAAACTCATTTAATTATCTCAATTATTTTTTTATGATTTAGTCATCTCATCCTTTATATATAAAAAAAATCTTTATTTTACAAGAGTTTTTGGTGGAGGTTGATCCTCATGCTACGACTATGGGCCTAGCTAACATTGGTAGTAGTGTCGATGCTCCACCTATGAGTGAGTCACCAGTCATTGAGACTGATACAATAGCTTAACCACCCACAGCAGGATCTAGACCCCTTGAAAAATGTACATCATGATTTACACATGATGTTGTGGATGTACATCATGATACAATTGCACAATTTGAAATCAGCTTTCCTATATCTTCTCATTTTACTAGCACAAGATCACTACTCATCATGTTTTTGGTAGATGATGACAATTTCCCTATGAAAATAGAGAAACTTCCAGGTATTTAAGAAGTGTTTCAAATATTAAGTACAACCTAAATGAAATTAACTTACATTTTGTGATTCTATTGAGCCTCAAACATATGAGATACAAGGCAAAATCAGAACCTTGCTACAACAAGTTCGTCGGTATAGGGTGAATAACTTATTTAATTATACCAATTATTTATTTATGACTTAGTTATCCATTCCTTTATATAAAAAACTCTTTATTTTATTGAAGTTTTTGGTGGAGTTCGATCCTCATGCTACGACTATGGGTCGAGCTGGTGTTGGTAGAAGCGTCGATGCTCCACCTATGAGTGAGTCACTGGCCATTGAGACCAACACAAGAACTTAACCACCCGCAACAGGATCGACACCCCTTGAACAACGTACTTCATGATCCACACATGATGTTGTGGATGCAGAGCATGATGCAATTGCACAATTTGAAATGAGCTTTCCTAGATCTTCTCATGTCACTATCACATGATCATTATTGATCATGTTTTTGGTAGACGATGATAATATCCCTATGAAAATAGAGATACTTCTAGGTATTTAAGAAGTGTTTAAAATATTAAGTACAACCTAAATGAAATTAAAGTATAGTGTATGATTATTTTAAGCTAGTGATAATATCATTTTATAGGAAATGATGTATTTTATCGGCGTTTGTATGACATAACCTTGGAAATGTTTGGGCTGACCATTCACACAAAATGGAAATCCCAAAGTTCCAAGTTAAAAGATGAACTTATTAAGAAGATGGTTCACTTGTTCGGTGACAATACCTTCAACAAATCTGGAGTTACCTCAAAGGCATGCCTACATTTAAAATATTTGTGGGACCAGTATAGGTCTCAATTGGAAAGGGATAGGTCACATGAGCACCCTACATCGATTCTAGAGATCGAGTGGAGAGGGCTCATGGCAGATGCACATGAGAAGGCACTTCAAAAAGTAGGGAAGAATCCACGCAGAGCAAGAAAGTATGATGCACATTTAATAATGTAATTATGATGCTTTATCATCATTGCGACATCTAATTAAGTTTTTTAATGTTTTAAATATAGGCTCCTAGATACTTCCAAAGCCACGCAGGCTATAATGTCCAAACATGGGCAACAACATCTTATAAATTGTTAACAATTTTAATTTAATATCATAGAAGAAGAAAAAATCATGGTCTAATGAAAAATTGCAAGGGACACAATTCAAAGAGGCTCCCATGAAGGAATACCTAAAGCTTGATTTCAAGTATAACTATCAAGTCGTGGTTGAACGAAGAAAAATCTTGGTGTCTTCATAGTCTTCTAGCATCAAATATAACAATTAGGAAAATAAACGCAATGAATAGAATTTATTAATCATTACTTGTATAATCTATTGGTTATTACATTTTGCCATAAGGTAATGTGCTTGATGTTAAATTTCCATGACCTTAGGTCTAGGTTAGAGTCTTAAAATCATTGAAGCTACCAAACCAAGAATATCAACCATAAACTACTTTGCGCAGTAGATATATAAAACAATAAATAACATATGCACAAATATACACAGATTTTAACAAAATTGTACAACATGTACAATCCCAATGTTCATTATATTAAACCAAATATGAATAATCAACAGTCTATGGTATACAATATACAATGAAAAACTTTGTTGAGCAACTTCAATGTCATATATTGTCCTGCCGGTCCTTTGCTCCCATACTGCTCATTAGTAGTGCCTTAGTCCATGAAGGCCACTACACATCAAGACTCCAAGATGGCTGCCTCCTAACAATGCTGCACATCACTTTTGTTGCATATACATGGGCTCATCAAACTACTCTCTAGGTTAGCCAATACTTGAGCTCCAATATGCCTTCTAGTAGCCTCTTTGATCTATCAAAGAGCTACGCATAAGGTTGCAAAACTTCACCCAATCACACACCAAAAATTTCCTTCTTGTTTGTTTCTCTAGGGCTACTTTGGGTAGCCAACACATTGCCCTCCAATTAGATCAATGGCACCCAATCACGTCACTGCAATATCTGATCCTAGTTAGAGTTTCTTTGCATCCAAGACAACTACAACACTTGGCTCCCAGAAGCTGTTAGAATGATCCAAATCTGGTCAACAAACTGTGACCCAACACCTACATGAATTTTGTCATATTCTTCACTATATGATATCTGCTCATATGATACAAGTTTGGGCTCGATTAGGGCACAAAACATAGTTCCCTAACATTCCAAAAATCTACCTATATTTTTCCTTAATTAATGTGTGTTTCCTCCAATGAAAGGTTGTCCTCTTCACTGTAATTTTTGGCAGCTTTCTAGCCCTTAACAATGGCTCTGCCATCCTCTTATCATAGTGGCACCCTACAACCCTTAGAACATGCATGTAGAAACCTTTCTACAGGATTCTTCCACCCTCTACAGGCCCTCAAACAACTCCTTTCCTCCTCAGCCCTCTAGGAAAGTAATTAGCCTTCCTTTAGCTCTTCGGTCCTCCTAAAAGGGCTATAGAAAAACCCTATTTCATCCACGCTGAACTTCCTCTCCTTGTTGTGGCCCAAAATAGAAAATAACCTCCTCCAACGAGTTTTATTCTTGTATTGTGTTACTCAAGTGGATGCTCAAATAACCTCAATTCACCCTCCTTTTACATCCATATGAGGGGCTCCAACAAATTATAGAAGACGTCCTTCTATTGGACGAATTGTGCATCAAGCCTACATGACTTGAAAACCAATAATTACTAGTCAACTTAAAAAATTCATAACTCTCTAATGACAAATCAGAATCAGATGATTTTCATTGTGTTGAAATTGTCTCTCTGATCACTATAAACCTCATCCATCACATGTCACAAATCCATCATGGTTTTGGCGCAAACATTGATGGGTGCAAAACCCCGCACTTGGGTTCTAGGCCCACAAGATGCCCTTATGGTGCTTTGTCCTCCAAACCCTAAATCTTAGGGCTTGGAGTACCTCCCAAGCTACAGAAATCAACACTCCCTCTTAGCAAGGGAGTTACTTCAAAGACTAGGAAGTAACCATCATCATTCGGTGAAACTAACCCATTTGGCATCCATCACTGTAGCATACCCTGTGGAATGAATTTGACAATATCGGTAGTGCCTCTATCTCATCGTATCTGAACTTGAAAATACCTAACCCCATAGGGATTCTCCGTTTGAGACTAGACTCCCTTTGAGCCTACATGATCTCCACTAGCCTAGTCTTGCAAACATTCATCCTCCTAGATCAAATACCACTCATGCAAATCCCTCCAATCTCAGATATGCAACATCATGATTCGATGAAGACTCTAGCCTGAAAACCTGTAGTCCATCACATGAAGCCATCTCGATCAACCTAATCTCGTCCATGCCAAAGAAACCTTCGAGCTATCCCAACCATCCATGGCAAACCGCCACACAACATATTGAAGTGTACCAGGTTCACCACCAATCCACTATAACTCCCAAACCATCTCATCATGTAGTTTATGGAGACCACATATCGTTGTCTTCAGTTGAACCCTTTGCTCCATGATCTAGACACCCACAACTCCCTTTGAGTTGCTTCATTGTGAACACTCTGATTGACTGTCCCTGAAAGTAGCTTAGATACACTCTGTACCGTGTTGAATTTCCACAACCTTGGGTCTAGGTTAGAGTCTTAAAATCACTGACATACCAAACCAATAATCACAACCATAAACTACTTTGCACATCGGAAATATAAAGAAGTAAACTACATATGCACAAATATACACGGCTCTTAACAAAATTATACAATATGTCCAATCCCAATCTTTGTTATATTAAACAAAATCTTAGTAATACAACATTCTATGATATACAAGATACAATGAAAAAATTCATTGTGTAACCTCAATGTCGTATCTTGTCCTGCCGGTCCTTCGCTTCCATAGTACTCACTAGTAATGTCTTATTCCATCAAGGCCACTACACATCGAGACTCCAAGAGGGTTTCCTCCTAACAATGCTGCAAGTCACTTCTGCTGCATGTACATGGGTTCATCAAACTAATCTCTAGGCTAGCCAATACTCGACATCCAATCGACCTTCTAGTAGCCTCTTTATTCCATCAAAGAGCTACTCATAACGCTGCAAAACTTCACCCAATCACGCACCAACAATGTCCTTCTTGTTTGCTGCTCTAGGGCTACTTTGGGTAGGCAACATACTGCCCTGCAATTAGATCAATGTAACCCAATCACATCACTACAAGATCTGCTCCTAGTTAGAGTTTCTTTACATCCAAGACAACTCCAACATTTGGCTCCCACAAGGTGCTAGAATGATCCAAATCTTGTCAAAAAATTGTGACCCAACAACTATAACAATTCTGTCATATTATTCCTTGTATGAGGTATGCTCATATGCTGCAAGTATGGGCTTGTTTAGGGCACAAAACAAAGTCCCCTAAAAGCCCCAAAATCTACCTAGATTTATCCTTAATTAATGCATTTATCCTCTGATGAAATTTTTTCCTCTTCATTGTAGTTTTGGGCAGCCTTCTATCCCTTAACAATGGATTTTCCCTCCTCTTACCATAGAAACACACTACAACCATTAGAACAGGTTTGCGAAAACCTTTCTAGAGGACCATTCCACCCTCTATGAGCCCTCAAATAACTCCTTTCCTCCTCGACCCTCTAGCAAAGTACTCAACCTCCCTTCAACCCGTCAGTCCTCTCAAAATGTCTACATAACAACCCTATTTCACCCACATTGAACTGCCTCTCCTTGCTACGTTCCAAAATAGAAAATAACCTCCTCCAATGAGTTTTCTTCTTGTATTGTGTTATTGAAGTGGATTCTCAAATATCCTCAATTCACCCTCCTTTTATATCCATATGAGGGGCTCCAATGAATTATTGAAGAGACCCATCTATTGGACGAATTTTACATCAAACCTACAAGACTTGAAAACCAATAATTACTATTCAACTTAAAAAACATAACTCTCTAACATAACTAGAAATTGGATGATTCTCATTGCATTGGAATCGTCTCACCAATCACTAACATCCTCATCCATAACATGTCACAAATCCATCATGGTTTTGTCCTAGAAATCGATCGGTGCAAAATCCCACACTTGGGTTCCATGCTCACAAGCTTCCCTTGTGGTGCTTTGCCCTCCAAACCCGCTAGGGCTTGGAGTACCTCCCAAGCTACACAAATCAACACTTGATTGTAAAAATCAAGAAAGAAATGTTGATACAACACATGAGCCTAATAATTGTGGAGTTCTTGATCTTGATACTGATGTTCAAGTTGGTACTAGAGGTATTTCATGTGTTATAAAAAAATTGCAGTATGTAATACAACTAAAAATATTTAAATGAAAATAGTGTATTAATTATAACCTTTATTGTTTCTACACTAGAGCATGTACAATTTGTGGCCAGAGAAGGGAGGAACATATGGCCACACCCAAAAGTATTACACCTCCTTCCACTATTGAATTAGGTAGATAACATTATACTACTCTTTTATTAATGAAAAAATTGTAATAATGGTAACTATAGATACGAATTTAACACTTCTTTCTTATTACAGTTGACGCTCAAACCCACTTGTGGCAACATAATTGTAGGAATAGGTTAGGAAAAAGACATATTACACTATAGACCACAACAACTGAAGGGGCCTAAGATCAAGACATCTTGACTAATTACATGTTAAGAAAGAGAAAGAAAGATAATAAAAAATGACTAAACTTGTTTATTTAGAGCCCCTTTTTTTGAGTACCACATTTTTTACTGAGAGGTTGAATGCCTCATGGCATGTGTGCATGTAACTTTAGAATATCTTAATAAAAAGTTGTGATTTTTCCATTGCAAAAATTAGAACAATTTTCTTTCATATTGTGTAGACATATTTTTTGTGATACAAGGAGGGTGCATAATACCATATATTTGATAAATTTGTGGTATAGGTCAATTAACTCTTTTACGAACACCAAGAGCCTATAATTATATTCTCGTGTTAAAGTAATCCTTTAAACAATCCATGTCCATGATAAGTAAACCATCTACTAATTTTTATACATATCCCATTCCACCATACACTACCACACTCCTAATTTAGGTGCTAGCTACTCCTACTTCAATGCCTAATGAAACCAATTTGTGATTATGATGACAATTTAAGTACATCTGTGTATAATGTCCATTGTGGGACATATGAATTATCGTCCCTAAATTTCCCATCAATGGTTATAATCTTAAATGGGCTAGAACTGGCCTATCTTATCATCTCAAAATGACCCGACAGATGAAAATTTACAATTTATATCATCATCACTTCACATTATCTCATGAATGACCCTTTTTATAGATTATATGTTTGAATATATGGAATTCCATCCCCTCTACCTATCCTATAATTGATTGTGATAGTATGTGAATAAAGGAAAATTGACATATCTTTGTTGACAAGATCACCTACTTATAAATTGCACTTTGTTCACCTGTTCTCACAATCATTCATAAGCTAGGTAGAGGGGATGATCTGCTAGAAATTCATGCATATAATTTGTAGAAGTGGTCATCTATGAGACGTTGTGAAGTGATGATGACATAAATGGTAAATTTTTATCTACTGGGTCATTTTTAGATGGCGATGATGGACCAATCTTATCCCATTCAAGGTTATAATAATTCATGTGCAATGTGTGGAGGACAATTCATACATCCCAACATGGACATTGCACTCATATGTACTTAAATTATCATCATAGTCACAAACTGTCATGAATTGAAAACTAATATATGTTAGAATTTTGTTAGACTAATATATCTTATAAAATGCAACCAATATATAAATTAGTTACAATAAATATAGTAGAAATTAGTATAGTATCCATTCCAATAGTGTCGACTAGTCTACATTGAGACTAATATTGATGCTTCATGGGATGGTGTATCAACTCGTCTCATGATTTATCCCAATAATCATTGAATGGCATAATAATTTTGAGTTTCTATTCAAATTCTGTCAATTTATAAGACTTGTAGCCTTCCACTATTTGCACAACTCTCTAGCTTCAAGTAACATTAAGTCTAGGTTAATTAGTATACATTTAATGAAGGTAGTTTATTTTCCTCATTCCATATTTGAAAGATAATGCAAACATTCCATCATAGGTATGGGATCCTGTAGGTTATTCATATTCTTTATTTTCTTAGTTTGATCAATATTAGAAGTCTCATGCTCATAACACAAACACACATACACATAGGAAAATATTTATCCAATGTTAATCGTTAATATCTATGCATCAAACATATCTCTCACTTCTATACTCCTATTTATATTTTAGATCTTATGTATGTATGTGCAAGGCCACTTTGTCCTATTCAAGTACTGCGATTGTAGCTTTCGAACTAGGTCTGATATTTAAACATTGCATTTTCAAACTTAATTCAGATACCCTATTTAGAAAGTGAATTTCAATCTTTAATCATGATCAATATTTGTTTATGGATATTTGAAATGGTGCAACAATTCAGATGCTTAGTTTCAAAAACAATGATCATGCATGCCGTTTGGATGAGACCTAATATATTGAAGGATAAATGTGCAATTATTAATTTTCCAATGCTATTAAATTTCTCATTTTAAGCATCTAAAAACATCATCGACTACACTCTTCCCTAAATATTTTATACAACGCCCTCTTATCTATTCCCTTAGACCCCTAAGTATTTTTTGTCTATGATTAATGAATGAATGTTATATGTTAATGAATATTTGTTATATGTTTCTGTGTACATAACATTGTTTCATATTATGTAAACAAATATTTTATGATAAGATTCATTGAGATGAAATATTTTGTGGAATTGCGAATGAATGTTTTCTATTTTTATTTTTTTATATATCTTAATGTATTTCTTTCAACTATTTCCTATATAGTAGATATATTGGATACTGGGGAATTGAGAGTGATGTGAGGGGGGTGGGGGCAATGGGGTGGGTAGGAGAGTGTCCACCTTCATGTGGTTGGCGTTATTGAATAGAGAATAAATTAGGATTTGGATAATCTTGGAGAAAAAAACCCTTAATCCAATAGAGAAACAACAAAGTCAATGTTGACTTTGTTGCTACTTCATTGAGTGGAGGGAGGTTTGCTCGACCAGGATTAAAATACTCCAACAATTTATTCTTGAAACAAAGAGGATCTCTTTTAGGTATTCATATTGTCTATATTAGAATATTTTTTTCTTCATATTGTCCATATTAGAATCTCGATATTTCCTTTTTTTTCATTTTCTTGGAGAATACAATGTTCAACCATTGTAGCATCTCCACAATCCATTAGTGATTCACATTTAAAAACAAAATGATAGACATTAACAAAACCTAGAACTGATCTTCAAAACATTAAAAAAAAGAAACAATTATCACAATATCAAAATGGAAAAGTACAATTCTATGGATAATTCTCAAACAAAGCATCAATATTGATCAAGATAACCAATATTTCCTTGCATCTTCACCAATAGTTTTTGGGGCATGTATGAATTCCAAACATACTCTTGCATATATGCCATACACGCCACTGGTGAAAATGGGAGGCAAGATTGGTTGTCTTGACCAATATTGACACTCTATATGAGAAGTATCTACAAAATCACATTTTTATGTTTTGATATTGTCGTACATATTTCCTTTTTAAAATTACAATGTTGACTAGTGCACGTGGTAAAGAAAACTCTAATGCTATTTTTATTAATGAATAATAACAAAAAATATCAATTAATTTTTTTTTTTTGTTACAACTAATGATCAACCTCTCTTGTGGCAGTGTCAACAATGTCATGAGTACACAACCAGGCCATCAAAAATAAAGAAAAAGAAAAAGAAATGATTGTAATAGTTATATCATTAGAAACATCACAGACAATATTATGAAAACATATTTTTGATGATAATTTTTTTTTTTAGATGAATTATTTTGTGCCTATGATTAACGAATAAATGAATGAATTTTATATGTTAATGAATACTTTATATATGTATCTTTATGTACATGATGTTGTTTCATATTATGTAAACATATTTTTATGATAGAAGTTATTGAGATGAAATATTTTGTGGATTTACGAATGAATGTTTGTTATTTATTATGTATCTTAATGTCTTGCTTTCAACTATTTCCTATAAAGTAGATAGATTTGGTACTAGGGAATTGAGAGTGATGTGATGGGGGGGAGGGGCCATGAGAACATCCACCTTCACGTGGTTGGACCTATTAAATGTAGAATAAATTAGGATTTGGATAATCTTGGAGCAAAACACCCTCAATCCAACAAAGAAACAACAAAGTCAATGTTGACTTCATTGATGCTTCTTCGAGTGGAGGGAGGTTTGCTCCAAGATTAAACTACTCCAAAAATTTATTGTTGAAACCAACAGGAGCTCATTTAGGTATTCATGCACGAAAGTACTTTTAACTATTAGTTATTCATGCAATCAAATTTAATATCTAGTCAAATTTAATCTAAGTTTGCCTTAGTGGTCTCATGAATATTTGTAGGACAACTAGCTTCAATTCATATATTGAAGTGGAATAGCTATCTGATGCAAATAGGTAAGGTTTTAGGTGATACAACAAAATTTATTTGATATTTGTCTTGTATGTCTTGGCCAAGTGGGAGTTACATAAAATTTTGTAAGAAATAACAAACTTTTCGATGAAAAAAATTCATGTAGTATTTGTCTTTCTTTGATAATTGTGTTTTTATTTGAGTGAAAGACCATGAACTGTCATTTTTCATGCAGGGAAGTAAGAGAAACTCTTACTCTATTAACCAGGAATAAGGCACTGGTATGATTTTTCTTCTATTTAATTAATTATTTATTGTATCTAATTTCTCCTCCTTCCTTTGTTTTGTAGGTATTTTTATTCACATATTTGGATTTGAAAGATTAACTCATCGAAGTACTACTCAACTTTAACCCACCAAGCGCTTGGCCAATAGGTGTGTGATTTAGTTTTGCGTCACATTTGATTTCAAGCAATTTTTTATTTCTACATTGCAAATCTTCCAAGACCATAGATGTTGAGAAAAACTAGGGAACAAAATAGGGTTTATTTTATAATGTTTTATATTGTTATATTGACAATTCTTGTGATATAATGTTAGTTCATCATCATCATTACTATTTTGTGTTCATCATCAAAACAATGCCAATAAAGAAGATTGCAATGAAAAGAAGCACACCAAAAATAGGCTTCAAGCCAGGACAAAACGCCTCCACAGGGGAAAAACCCCAAAACTTCTCTTCTTATAGAAATTCAAGGAAGAATTTCAATACCTTTGATAAAGATAACTCACCAAGTGATAGTCTAGCCACCCAAATAAAAATGTTTCTCTCTATAACTTAGTCTATTACTCTTTTCTAGCCTGAAATCTGTACATAAATCAATTTCTTCCCATACGTGTGAGCTTGCCAAACAAAGAATTGATGCATAAGCTAAACAAATAGACCTTCTTTCTTTCCTCGCTATCCTTCACCTCTTTCTCACTCTAAATTTTCCTTAGACTTCTGAAGAGACCGAATTACTTGTGTGACTCAAATGAGGTCCAATACGTCTCCTTTGTTGAGAAATATAGGGCATTCAATGAGTTAGATTCTTCCATTTGATGTAAGTGCACAACCAGGGAAAAACCCTTATGAAAGAGAAAAATTATTCAAATCTTTCTCTAGTAGATTAAATCAGGCTGAGACACACTTGACCCTTTAACTAAAGAAATAGACTTGGTCCAACAACCAGATCAGTTCCTCATGCAATTTTCTCTGCAAACATAGTTCTTGGCTCCTTTTGTTTCAAATTTTAAAACTTCGACCCTTCTGAAATTTTCTAAACCCTCCTAATTCATAAATCTTGGCCTTCCTACCTCATAAATATCATCCTTGCTTCTGTAATAGTTACAACCATTTCTATAATCATCTATGCAATAAGGAACTTAGAACTCCCTGTAATTGTTTCTGCAATTCACATTTTTAGCTTCCTCTCTATAATAGACTTATAAGATTCTCTACTTCCTCTCCATTTCTTGATCCTGTAATAGTTTCTCTTAATTGTTGAATGAATAATTCACTTCTGTCCTTCAAATGGTGAAATAATAGGTCATTTATACTTACTTTTCATTGTGCATTTAAGCCGACATGAATAATTTGGCTTGAACCCAACTTGTAGGTTTGTAATGAAGGCCGAATTTATTATCTTCTATTTGGAGGCCAACTTTGAAGGTTGAATGGTAATCTTTTTGAAAGTATTTGGTGGAGGAGATATTTAGACACAATTTGTTTTTTCCTTTCTTTACCTTAATGAGCCCAAGAGGGGTCTCTTACAAAAATGAATTTGACTTTAACTCAAAATTTTGTTTTCACAATGCCCAAAAAAATGTATATGAAGGAAAACATTTAAGCAATTAGATTTCAGAGGCATGCCTATTTTTCATTCAATGTTGTCTTTTATATAATGGATATACATTCAAAGTAACATTTCTTGGTAACATAATATTTCCATGTAAAATGATCCACTTTCGAGAGTCGATGATAAAAGTTGAAAGAGATGAAAATTATATATGTTACCCCAGTATTAACTCAGAAATCTATGGAAAGAGATATAAGTATAACACAACATCCCTTTCAAGATGTTTTATCACATTTCTTACTTATGGAGAGGCTCTAAAATTTTTCTTTACAAATCCAGAATGAACTTAAAGATGAAACAAAAGATTGGAAAGTTGTAAAGAAATATAGAGACTTAGATGACGAACACATATGTCTCATAATGTTATCTTGTGGAGTTATTTTGCATGAATTAATTCTTATTGGATTGACTGGAACCACCCTTGGGGTACCATGAATGAAATTTGAAGCAATGATCTCAAAATAGGTATCTGGAATAAGCACATGCTCCTAGGGGTGATGCAGGGGAAAAGTTATGGATGGATATAGACATAGAGTCTATTAGAGTTTACACATAACCAGGTTGTTAGTTAGTCCCTTGATGCTGATAGGAAAGAGAGAGGAAAAATGTATAGGCCCAAAATCAATCCAAAAGAAGATGTGCTCCAACTTATCCAAAGTATGGAAAACAACTAGTTGAATGAGGCCATGATGGGATAGCAACTCATTTTTACCCTCTTTTTTACCTTGGAAAGCATTCCATTTATGGATTGCAGGAGAAAGTATGACACGTTTATGGTCTCTACAAGTTATAAGAGTGGTTGGTGTCTAGTTGGTATAGGAGTCTGAATTGATAAAAATAAACTACACTTAGCATTCCTTCATAGGAGATGTATTTTAAAAGTATGATATGCTACCTCATCCTAGATACCTTAGTGATTATGCTATTAGTCACAAAAATTTCAAGCCCATTAACAACAATCACATATCTAGATACATTCTCACAAATCTAGGAAAGGCTTATTTAGTGAGAATCTCTCAAGGGTGAGAGGAAGAATCAAAGAGAGATGGCCCGGTAATTCTAGTAAAATATTACCATAAAACTTTTCTGTTGCATCTCAAGTGAGCTTATTTTTTTTATAAGTTGAGGGAAGAGGAGAAATAAGAGATCATAGGAGAGTATACACTATACTAAAGTTATAATATCTTTATGTACCATTGTTATTATATGAATGGATTTTTTTTTTCTTTTTCCATTTCGTATTCGTATATGTGATATTATGGTTTACTTATTGTAATAGTTCATAGTGAAATCTAACTTCCCTTCTAAGGAGGTAATTTTTTCCTTATTTTTTTGTGCATGTGTGTAGGGGTTAAGATTAAGGATTTGGAGTGAGATCTATGGGTTGTAGTAGGGCTTCCAACTATTATGAGGAGTTTTTAATTTATGATAGCTTATGAAGGTTACAAGATGTCACAATTTACATACTTTCCTCCATTGACTTCATTACTTGTTCTTACATTGTGAGTAGGAAATTAGTTTTTATCTTTCACTCATCACCTAGCAGTTCCCGAGGTAGGATCAATTTGGCAATAACTCCTTTGATTTTGTGTGAATTCAAAGAAAAATCCTCCACTCTTGGAAACTATTAAATCCAATCCCTTAAATATCTATAGTTATCCCTAAAACTACTAAACTCCTCCAATTATATGTTTTCTTATTACATTGGTTACATTACATGATATATGAAAGAAAAAAGCCCATTCCTTTGTAGACCAATCTAGAAAACTCTAGGTCCTATTACACAAGGAAAGAAAATTTAAATGGTGCTCATGCATCACCTCTTAACAACACATTAATATATGAACTTACTTCTGTAGATTCATTGAAAATTCAATGCATCATTTCCTTATAGTGAGGGAACCAAATCCCAAATTTCATAATCCATCAAATATTTTCACTTTTTATCCATAACATTTTCTCATCCAATTTAATCATATGCATCTACATATGTATGAGTGTCACATGCCTCTAATCCACACGCCACTAAGGAAACACTACCACATGTTTTCATTCATCTATTCTTCCTTAGGTTATGTGCTTACTTGGATGAACATCACTAGGTTCAATTGCATTAGTCACTATTTGGAAATGGTTAGATCCCTTGTAGAAGGATCAACTACATCTTTGAGGGTCCATAGTCAAATATTTAGGATATTAATTTCTTCTAGTCAACTATGTTGTTGAAGGTAAATTGTAAGACAATTCTATTAGGATATTTGACTATCAATTTGGAAAGATGTTGACATGTTGATTAATGTTGTGAAATATTTATTGAAATCCATTTTTTTTACAAATTTAAAATGGATCACTACTTAACCATATAGAAGGGGAGTTTGATAGAGAAACATTGAAATCCCTATAATAAAATACAACATTCTTCATACACATAAATGACTAATTGAATGGATCAGGCAACCTATAGGATTTTGAATCGTTGGAAGATCCTACTATATTATAACAATGAATTCTTATATCTATTTTCTTTCTCTTATCATTTATAATAATATCCTAACATATACATCAAAAAGTTTTGAGATGTTTCGCCAAGGGTTTCATTTGATACATTTCTCAAGTAGGATAATATCCCATACAAACTTGGTTAAAATCATGTTTAATGGTAGTTCTATTAGTAGATAGCCTATATTTAAAATCAAATTTGCATAACTATGGCATGAAGAAAACACTATGGTATTCCAATTAGAATCTATTTTTTTTATTTCAAAAGCACCAATATGATGAGGTGTGTAAGGTGCATATATTTCCCAAGTAATACTATTTTTACACAAGAAGTTCTCAAATACCTTAGGCAAATATTATTCTCATTGTTATATCTTAGACATTTAATGTATTGGTCACTTTACTTTTTCAACCAATTCCTCAGTCTCCTTAAATTTTTCAAAGACATAATACTTATTCTTTAAGAATAATTTCCAAATATACCTAGAAAAATCAGTATTAAAGTTCAAAACATATATTGTGTATGTTAATCATGGTTTTCTCTATATATAAAGGTTAGTATAGATAAGCTTTAGTTTGGTATTTTCTCTCCAAACCTTTCTAGTCTCAAATGTAGCCCGTTGGTTCTTGCTAACAACAAACCTTTTACATAAACCAACAATAATTACTCTACTAATTAGTGCATTAACCATATAGAATTCACCATTAATTTCATACCTCAGAAATTTAGATGTCTAGGTTGCTC